>JAUEJL010075272.1:0-16011 GCA_032274825.1 Drosophyllum lusitanicum | reverse complement strand
GGTTTAGTTCGAAATATATTCAACTTGTTACGTTTTGTTATTGTGTATCGGACTTTAAAATTTTCTATTATTGTGTATATCGAACATATAATTTGTCACTTTTTTGTGTATTAAACTTTTTATTTTTATGTACTAATTAAACTTATACAATCTTTCATTTTTTTATGTAACCAAAATACATACAATAGCAACATATTAAAATTTTGATACATACAATAGAAACTTTTAGAGTTTGATATATACAATAGCAAAACGTGACAAGTTGTATACATTTTGGTATATATATATGTAATACCCCAAAAACTTGTGAGTATTTACTAGTAATAAAAGAGCTTTATTAATTTATCGATTTAATTGATACATGAGATTACAATGTTTAATATAGATTAATTATATTTTTATTTGTATATGATATTATAAATATATATGAGAATATATTAAGCATAAAAGAAAATGGGATAAATCTTAAAGTACTTAAAATAGCTATTACATTAATGGATAAGGGGTATTATTACCCACACCTCTAAACACTCTATATAAATGCCCTCCCATCTCCAAACCACACCAGGTGAGATGAACTTTTGTATGTGTTGTGTGTGAGAGAGGTTAGAGAGAGAAACTCATGTTCTAGAGAGAAAGTGAAGATCAAGCAAGATTTAACTCATTGTTGACATCAAAATCAAGTTTTGGAGGTCATTAAGCATCACCTATAGATCTGGAGTTTCACATACTAGGTGTGTGTTCTTGGTGTGAGAGAATCTAGGGAGAGAAAGTTGGAATTTTGGTGATTTGAAGGAAGATCAAGACTTGCATGTTGTTGATAATGATTTAGTAAATAAATTCAAGTGTAATTTCAAGCAAAACAGGTGCTAATCATATGGATTAAAGGTTAGATCTTCATCTCTTGTTCTTGTGTTCTTGTTATAGTGAGAGAAAACTTTGAATAACATGTTTAATGCATAAAATGGTATTGCATGTTAAGTTTAATGGTTAATTTGGTGTTTATACACCAAATAGAACATGTATTAATTGTTGCATGTCAAGGTTTTGAAGTTATAAATAGTTATTTTTGAATTGGGTATAAATGGTACAAGTCTTTAAAGTATGAGCTTGATTTAAGTGATTAGAATGAGCTAAATTGGTATTGTTTGTACAACCACTTTGGAATTTAATGTATTAGTATCAAATTGAGGATTAACACATGCTAGAAGAGTATTTTGAATGCCAATAAATCTGTATTTGAAGTATTTCAAGTATTGGGTTTGAAAAGGGTAGAAATTACACATTTTATACAAATTTAAGTGATTAGAATGAGCTAAATTGGTATTGTTCGTACAACCACTTTGGAATTTAATGTATTCGTATCAAATTGAGGATTAACACATGTTAGAAGAGTATTTTGAATGCCAATAAATCTGTATTTGAAGTATTTCAAGTATTGGGTTTGAAATGGGTCGAAATTACACATTTTTATACAAATCCGTAGTTACATCATGCACAAGTCAGCATGTTTTACCAGTTTTCAAAAAATCATTACAAATCAAAGAAAAGTCGATAGAGGTCGTACTATATATCGTTGGAAAGCTCTGGATGTCTAGTTTCTTTCTTGTGTTGGACGCAGAAGCTAATTCGGTACCTAAGATGGTTAAAAATACAAAATACTATAGAAGGGTCAAGTTGGAAGTATACATTTTTGCATACAAGTTGAGATTTTAGATGATTTGAGCTATGAGACTCTTTGAGGAGACTTGAAAAGACTTAGTGTCAAGTTTTAGTTAATGTTGAGGATCTCTTATGCCACTTGATGTCTTGATCAAGTGTGTTGCTCGGTTGATTAGTATGGTTGAGTTTGGCTAAGTAATGGTGTTCTTATACTTGTTTAGGCTTATAAATCTACTATTGCTTGGATTTGGTTGTGAGTATTTGAGTGTTGATTCTCATCACATCAACAGATGAGTATACTTAACTTTCTCTTACGATAATCATGTTGTCTTAGTGATGTGCATGCGTGATTATGCTTTCTAAGCATTTGAGAAATTGTGCCCTTTAGAGCATCTAAATATTTGCCTTGGTACCATCTGTAGAGATGGGATCCCAGTATGTGTTATTGGATTTTTTGAGATTATTCATTATGAGAATCATTATACTTATGTGTTTTTGTAACTGTTTGTTAGGTATTCTCACTAAGCAAATTGCTTATACGAGTTTTTATCATAATCTTTTCAGCTGGTAATGAGAAAGGTAAAGGCAAAGCCCTGACTCCATGATCGAGAAAGATAGCTCCGACTTTTTGGGAAATGTTTCACAAAATGTTTAATGAAATATTGATATCATTACTCTTGGTTGTTTTCTAACTTAACTACCATACTACTCTTATAGCAAAATAGTGTAACAGATTTCATCTACACTATTTAACAATAATAGACAAAGTAAGCTGTGATTTCATCTACAGATTTCATGTCCGGATGAATGTGTTATTTTGACACCCTGAGAATATTAAAGGTAGTCCATATATATGGCATGTGAAAGATTCTAGAGTTGTTGATTTTCCGTTATAACCGGCTTATGTCCATGAGGAGCCCACATAGGGATGAGTAACATTGTAGAGGAAATAAGGTTGATGTAATTATATGGTCTTAAAGTGGTTGTATGGCTCCTGTATAGGGCTTTATAGAGGTATATTAGCTATTTAGAGACCGTCTAGGTCTTCACAAGGCAAATTATTTGCTTATTTCAGTCATGAGTTAAGTGATATTAATTAAGCATAAATTAATTTCATTATAACTTCAGAAAATCGGTTGACAATACACATGATTCTATTACTATATACGAGTACTTTGATCTATTACATGTTAGTATACTGATGAGTTATTTAAGAATGTACCAGTTTACTCTTTAACTTAAATGTGTGACTAGTAGATATATTTCGAAAAAGACAAAAGGCAAGACTTTTAGTGAAAGGTAAAAGTATCTGGACAAATTCATAGATAACTATGCAAGTATGAAGTGAATGTATATATAAAAGGACTAGTGGGGTACCCGCGTAATGCAGCAGTAACGATCAAAAAAATGATGATGGTGATTACTTGTGGTGCCGAGGACGGATGAGACAATGATGCTTACGAATAAAGCTGGAATGTTACAATAAATTTGAAATAAATTACGTAGTATTATTTATCAAATTTATGTCATATGAAAATTTTAATTTAATAGTGTGGTAATATTGTTTATACACTTTTACTTAAAAGAAAATTGAAATGTATGTTTTTAGAAAAAAAACAAATTATAATTCGTCGTAATCGAGATATTTATTTGTTAAAGAAGAGGAGTTGAAAGGTTTAATGAATTAATGGTTGAAATTAACGTAAACAAAATTAAGAGTGAAGATTTAGTTTTGATTGAAAAATTAAAAACTCCTAACTTTTAAAGGAGAGAGAGTATTATTATATTCTTAATATAGTAGTATAGAATATGAAGTGAATGTATACATAAAGGAAGTAAGTAGTAGATATAATTAAATCTAATAGATGGATGCCGATAATTCATAGAGAACTGTGCATGTAGTAGATAAATAATGAAGAAGCAAGTATGCTATATTATATTAAAATGGTAGATTGTAATAGTTATGAGACTCAAGACAACTGGTGTTTATAAGGTCATCCGTATCGCTTCATGCACTCTCTCTGTTACTCAAATGTCATATCAGCATTATATTACTTTTTCCTTCTTCTCACTTACTCAAATATCTAGTATAGCCTAACCCAAACTAACCCAATTTTTTCCTCACTCTCTTTATAACCCAAATGTTGTTAGAAATAGCCGTTTGAAAAAAAAAACAGAAAAGGTTTCTGGTGCTGTAGGGTGTGGGGAGCCGAGTGACGGACCCGAAGGGGATAAAGGAAGTCCAAAAAAAGATCCGCGTCAAGATCAATTGAAGCAGTAGAAGAGACCTTTTCCCCCGACTTGCCGGTCATTATGGATCTAGTGGCATGGCGGGGCAAAAGAAAATAGTGATGGATTTCATGGCCGACGTCTAACCGGCACGAATACGCTATCGGTCCACAGTGACAGTGGAAGGCTCCGCACCCGAGCCTCGTTAGATTCAGCAGAAGTGTAAGGTGCCAAAGGGGGGAGCACAAAAGAAAGGCTTTCAGTTTCAGAGGCCAGCGGGAGGAGTCATTCGACTAATCAGTGATCCCTGGGAAACCTAATGGCTACCCAAGTCCTTCGGATGTATTAATTCTTATTTTAAATGGAGATGGTTTAGTGAAATTCTTATTTTAGAAAATTTCGTGTTGATAATAATTGCATGGATTAAAAAATCGTACATCTTTTGGTCAAAAAAGTTTTGATCAAGTTCGTATATTGTTTCCACTTTGTTATTCTTTATTTAAAAAAAAGCACATGTCAATTTAATAATTAATAATCAAACACAAGCTGGTTTATGCATGTGTTAATTTAATCACTTAAATATGTAAAACAATATAACTTATTACTTTATTAGTTTCACTAAAAAAAGGTTGTTTACGCCGGATCAACTCTACGTCCGGGATCCTATGGATCCGAACAAACCCTTCCCTAATGACCGGCTCACAGGCAATGATCACCTGGCTTGACTGCCCGAGTAAGGGGTTGGAATTAAACCCGAAAATATTTCAGAAAGTCTCCCCTTACCGAACCCACCAAGCATTTGCGGTGGGGGAATATACAACATTACAACCCAAGGTGCACCTAGGGAAGGATTTAACTCATAACCTCTAAAAGGACAATGGATCACCTTACCACTAGGTCACCTTGTTGGTAATCTAACTTATTAGTTTGATAATTCCATATATTAATACTAATTTTATTTATATGTTTGGCATAAAAACCATATTTTAATTAAAACATAGACCGTATGTTTTAAATTAGATTTCAAGAAAAACGATTTATCACACACATGCAACTAACAGTAACAAAATTAGAACATACATGCATAGCCATGACATCTTATGCTCGGGTTTCATGAGCCAACGAAAAACCCAATGGTCAAAACTAGGTCAAAATCTTCATTTTTAACGGCAATCACACACCACTAAAGCTGTTTCATTGTTTATCAAGGGACTGAACCCTCAACCTATTGGGGAAGACACCTTTCACCAACATTTGATACCGCTGAACTATAAGGACTTTGATAAATCAAAATCTTGATTGCTGGTCGTCTTTATCTTCATGTGGTTTCAAAGTTCAAACCATCTTTCTTGCATTTTACATTTTAAATCTACACACAAGATCCAATTTATGTTTATAGTTTAAAATAAAATACAAATGGAAAGAAACAATAAGCTATTTACATTTATAAATACATAACCTAATTGCTAGTAGATGACAAAAACATAGTTTTTGGCACCAAATTGTCAAAAGGAAGCAAAAGAACCAAACCCCACTAAAACTCCTCAATCAAATAGGGTTGTAGAAACTTTTGTGACATTTAATGTTGGTAAAATTTTGGGATTAAGATTGTTGGTTTCAAGATACACTAAGTGAATTGAAGTGTTGATAGAGAGATGAAGAGACTATTAAACTGATCTAATTATTCATGTTTTTATGTTTAAAGAGAAGAAATAAGATCGAATTTGCATAGAAATCGAATATATTTGTGAATAAAGGAGAAAACTAGTGCAAACGATTTGTTTAAGAAAGAGCTGTATTAATGGTTTATAGAAAAAAAAGGGAAAAATATTAGTCGTTGTCATACGGTGAAAATAAAAGAAAAATATCATATCTAGCTTCAACACGAAGCACCCTCACTCATGATCTTATCCATCATGTTGTGGTGGTGTGACAACCACGTTGTGGCAAGGCCACCACAACGCCTTTTAATCCGAGTTTTTAAACTACGGGGTTACGGCTGTAAATATAACATTTTCATAACCTGTTTAGTCAAAATAGTTTATAACTGACACAGCGGAAACATCTCATATTCTAATTAAATAATTACAACCTATAATATAAGTTGCAACAAAATTAAACCAACGGTGTTACCAAATACCGATCGACCATTACAAATATACAAATTATACAGGGGGCTATTTGTATATATTCAAAAGGTTAGGGGTTGAAATTAAAGTAACATTAACTTTTCTGAAAAGTTAATAAGATAAAAGGTCCACGAGCGCGACTACTTGGATACGTATGCTTAAAGCCGAAATTGAGAGGAGAGAGAAATGGATAGGATGTTTTCAGTGGACGATATTGCGGGCCACTTTTGGTCGCCATCGCCGGCCGCCGCCGATGAAGATGAGTCATCGTCTTCATCCTCCGCATCAAAGAACAAGCCAACGCCGGCGATGATGAATCGGAGCATGTCTGAGTGGGCATTCCAACGATTTCTCCAAGAGGCATCGGGTCCACCGGAATCTTCATCGTCTAGACCGAGCGATGTCGTCGAGATCAAGGATCAAGATGAAGTTCAAGACAAAAATCAGTCAATTGCCACAACTAATTCTACCTTGAAGAACAACGATAGCGGCAGAACAACTGGCAGTGCTGCTGATGCTGCCACGACGTCGTTTGGTGCTTCCGCAATTGGAGGACCTCCGAATGTTCCGATTGATTCGGAGGAGTATCAGGCTTACCTCAAAAGTCGTCTTAATCTCGCTTGCGCAGCTGTTGCTTTGACTAGGGTATGCATGTTTGTTCCTCTGGCACTTTCTTAATCTATATTATATGCTCAGCTCGATTTCGGATTTGAACAAATTATTCTCTAATTCTTTGATTTACACTTTTAATTAGAGGTTATTGTGAGTAATTAGTACCTCGATTGCAAATAGAACTGCATTAGCAGGGGTTAAGAGGAGTCGAGGAGATCGATGTCCGGTGTTGTTTGCATTAAGTTGATTGCAAGTGGAAGAACTTTGTTTGTGGAACAAAAAATATTCTTTAATCAAACTGTAGATTTAGTAGATATAATAAACTCTTGTGAAGAAAATTCATCTGTTAGTTATTAATGGTGGATAGATTCTAGTTAAAGGAACGTCTCTTCTTATCATGATGTGAATTGTCCCTTGTCATGATAGAATTATTCCATTAATGCTCCCTAATGATAGTAGAATCCATGGCCCGCGTCCAAATAGGGATTCTTGCCGGACCCTATTGATAACCAATTAAATAAATTTTATGTCTAAAGGATTCCTATGTGATTTTGATATACTAAACTCAAGTAAAATACACAATGTCACCACAAACTTGAAAGTTGTTTATCTTGATGTGATTGAGTTAACCTCCCCTCTATGGATAATGTAACCGGAAATAACTCATTATCCCTTTCCATATCAACCATTTTAGAAACTGTAGGTGCTTTTATTGCAAATCATAGGTCATTTGGGTATGGAAGAGATCCACTGTTCTAGTTAAATGTAGCTTTTGACTAGGATGCGTGAAGGATAATAATACATATAGAACCATAATTTAAAAACATATAGAATAGATGCAGATCAGTTATCTTGCTAAGTGGCATCAAGAGGCTGAGCAACTGTAGCTAGAACAGTTTTGGTTTAGAATATATTATATGGGAGCCAAAGGGATAGTCAATGGGGATTAGGGAATATGTAATTTTACCTTGATTTTATTTGGTCTAATTGATGTCCTAATAACTTTTAGTTACTAGTTTATCTAGAATTAAGTAGTTAAATACTTAAATGGTTTCTTAACCAAGTGTTGCTAGACATTCTTATCATCATTTTTTTACCCTCTTTCTTCGGTTTTATCATCGGATCTATCCTTCATAATTAATACAAATTATGTATGATGAAGCTAATAAGTATAAAGAACATTGAATGTAGGCATGAAATTAGTAATGGGTCTGCTTGCCAAGAGACAAACATATTGAGATGCTTGTTGACTATTAATGGTGTTGAATTTAGTAGAAGCCTACAGAAGTTGGCAATAAGCTCCAGTTTTAGATAGAAAATTTTGCAGTCTAAAGAATACAAAAGAATTGAAAAACAGAAAAGAATTTTGGGCATATTATCTGAATTGTTAATTATGTTCTGTTTGGTATTCATCATCTAATAAATGACACCTTTTCTTCCTTTTTTCTTGCTAGAAGTTGTTACTTGTTTAATTGTTTCTGAATGTGTATTATTGCTTTTATGTTTCCTAGTTCATAGTTGACATGAACTAGCACAAGCAATTGGTAGCTCACTAGCTCTCTCTCCATTATGTATCAGGGGAGTATTTTTAATCTCCTATACCGAAAAGACAAACACATAATTTACAATGGATGAAAATTTTACTTTCAGTCTAAGATTTTGTTTAGAAGCACTATATAACTTTTATTGTTCACTCTTTCCCTTAGGCATCTTCTGTAAAAGCTCAAGATTTCACTTCTTTACCTGACAATGGATCACAAGCCTCCAACACCTCACAGTTGGGTTACCAGGGTCCTTCTAAAGGTTTGTGCCTTTAGCTTCTTGAAATTTAGAAATTCAGACTTTCAAGAGTATACAACATCAGTTTTGACGTTTGTATAAAAACTGGGAAACAAAGAATACCCACTAATTGACCACATGATCTGGCCATAAATGTGTGATATTATTACTGTTTTTGTTGACTTTATGAGTTGAAAGATGATTAGGTTGGGCAAAAACTGTGTTATTGATTTGTTTCTCTTGCGTGGGTAGTGTTGGCGTTTGACCCCAAGGGAGCAGGTAAGGATGGCGGTGCACCTGTTGGGATCCCTTCATTGCCAGCTATACAAAAGAAGGCTGCAATCCCAGTGAAATCAGCGACAAGTGGGTCATCACGAGAACTATCAGATGATGACGAGCTTGATGGAGATACAGAGACAACTCAGAATATGGACCCCACTGACGCAAAACGTGTTAGAAGGTATGTGGAGATTCACGTTGAATTTAACTTTTATTAATATATATTGCTGTAAACTAACCCAAATGAACATGAACGCGGCAGGCTTGTTCAAGCTCTTTTGTTTAACTATAGAGTTTAGCCAAACAAACAAAAGAACACAAAGGGATAATGAACGGATTTTTGTGTTTGTTCATTAAGAAGACGATTGAGTTTGTGTTGGTTTGTTTAAATGCTAAATGAACAAAAAATGAACTCAATGAACAAACCCATTAATAGAAACAACATGATGCAAGTTCAACATTATAAAACAAAAATACATATAACATAAACAAAAGTAATTTAATGAATGACACCATGGTGAAATAAACAAAGCTCATCTTGTGTTCATTTGTTAAATATAAGATTATAAGAACATAGATGAACTTCCTGCGAAACTGTGTCCGCCAAACATTTTGTTTGTCTACAGCCCTGTAATAATATTGGTGGCTGAATGGGTGGGTCAGGCAGGTTGGCTATAGGTCAAAATGGTTTCGGGTCAAAATGGGTTTCACTTTCTTGTTGATTAAGAAAATAATTATCCAAATTTCTTATATAAAGCAATTTAGGTAGGTTTTAAACACTTGAATATATTATGTGCAACTTCTAAACCGTACAACCTATCACGTTTTCATTTAATGTTGTAAAGTTTTGCCAGTTTGACTTTGACCCCATATTGAAAGAGATCTCTTAGATGCTGTAGTGTGCAACTATTGCCTCCCATGTACTGTAAGTTGTGAGACTGTGCCATAAATGGTTCTATTTTGTTTTTAGGATGCTATCAAACCGAGAATCTGCTAGACGTTCAAGAAGAAGAAAGCAGGCCCATTTGACTGAGCTTGAGACACAGGTCTGCTTTTTAAATACTTGTCTTGTATAAATAAAAGCTAGACATCAAAATGACATCCTCTATGCTTAGGTTTCTCAATTAAGGGTTGAAAATTCTTCACTACTTAAGCGTCTTACCGACATCAGCCAAAAGTACAATGAAGCTGCTGTTGATAATAGAGTGCTGAAAGCTGATGTTGAAACAATGAGAGCAAAGGTAAGTGCTTCATGTTATACTTTTCTTTTATGGTACAAGGGTTTTCATAATTTATTGAACATATACATACAGGTGAAGATGGCTGAAGAAAGTGTGAAAAGAATTACTGGGTTTAACCCAATGGTTCAGGTGATGTCAGATTTATCAACAATGGGTCCCATACCGTCTTATTCTTGTAGCCCGTCTGATGCATCTACAGAAACTGTTGTTCCTGTGCAAGATGACATGAAGCAGCAACACTTCTACCAAGGTGGCCAACCTACTCCCACCACCACCACCCACCACCACATACCGGCCACACGAGTGCCCCAAAACCCCATGGTAAACCTCCCACCACCAGTGGAGAATAACGTCCAACACCAAAATCCTGTATTATCAGAAGTCGGAGCACAGAAGATAGGTAGAACGGCTTCAATGCAACGTGTGGCGAGCTTGGAACATCTCCAAAAACGGTTTCGTGGTGGAGATGTTGGCTCGTCTTGTGGGACCACCCAAGGCAGCGGAGACCGCTAGCTGTATGATTGGACTCTATCCATAATTTTAAAGGTACTCTTGGGAATTATATTCTAATTTTAACAGCTAACTCGAGAGTACCCCATATCTTATGTCATTTTTATGTGCAGTGGCACCTAATATTGGGGTTGTTCTGTGTCAAAAATTAGATGGTATTGTGGTTTTTGAACTGTGCATATTTTTTTTCCAGCCATTGAATGTCTTGCTATCAATCAAACAACATAAAACATGGAATGTGAACCAATTTGATGGAATCTGTATGTTGTTAGGCTTTTTGATTCTTGAGGCTTTCTAGTGTTTGCTTACCAATTATTACTTCCATTGATAAAAAATATCATACAAATTGTTCTATGAAAACCACAGGAGGGTGTAGTTCTGTATTTTGATTTATTGGATGGTTTTTGATCCAATACTATTTGTAGCTATAACAACAAAAACTTTAATCAACCCCGCAAACAAGGACGGGAAGGCAAGATGTAAAGAGTCGTACATTTACCTGTCGGTAGAGACGATGCTTTTTGAAAGATATTCGGCTTATATTGAATACAATCAATCATAAAATAATTAAGTCAAGTATTAAACTTAATTTGGTTTTAAGTTATTATTTTATTTATAATGTCCACCTAAGAAAGTTGTCAATAAAGCTACTGAATTGTATTAAAACAAAATATTGTATACAAGGTTTTAAATAACGTGAAGCGTGGTGTGACGCCAAGGTCAAGCCTTGGAAACCATGTTGAGGTCATGATGTTTCACAAAGCGCGAATGAAGGCGGTAATTTTGTATATAAATTATAATTATGTATATAAAATTATACAAACAAATATAAGAAACACATAATTATAGGTTTATAACGTTGTTCATATGGCTCAATACCTCTAACACGTCTAAAAAACATGGATTATAACAGGTAAAGATATACCGAGCTGGACTTTAACGTACGCCAAGTTTTACGTCCAAGCCTTGGATCATGTCGTGGCGGCATGGTCAAGCAACCTCAAGCCTTGGCGAAACCATGGCAAAGCCAAAATGAGCTTTTTAGAACCATGATTGTATATAAAATTAAAGAGGTGGCATAGGTCAGCAAACCCTTACTATGAACAGTTACATGTGTAATTTTAGCTCTCTTGTAATACCCCAAAATAAGTCCTATATTTTATGTGTTGGATTATTTGTTACGGGCCAAATACGGAAGAACTTAAGGGGCTAAAATTGGAAGTAGGCAAAACTTATAATATAAAAAAGTCATTCTCCGTACTTACACACATTAGTCTGTGTTGGCTACTTTGTGCGTGTATTAGAGAGAGGGTAGATAGAGAAACCTTCAATCTAGAGTGAGAAAGTGTGAATAACACAAGATAAAGCTTATACGAAGATTATAATCAAGTTTTGAGAATATTTTATCACCATCATCGGTTCTAGAAACACACACTTACTGTATCTTCTTGGTGAGAGAGAAATTTGCAAATCAAGAGGATTAACAAGAATCAAATTTTGCATGTCTAAGAATCAAGCTCTTTTAGCAAGTTTTCAGTTATAATTAACAACCTATCAAGATTTAAACTTCTTGAATACAGGTTAGATCTTCATCTTTTAACTTGTGTTCTTAGTTCTAGTGAGAGAAAGCAAGATCAAGCCAAATCTATGGTGAATTAGGCATTGCATGTGAAAGATTCATGTTGATTTGGTGTTTACTCATTCCATATATCATCCAAAACTTATTGCATGTCAATCGTTGTTGAGTAAAAATGAGAATTATGGTTGATGCCCCATTTTTCGTCGTAACTGTGTCTGATGGGTGCTTCCTACGACCGCGGAACCCCATTTGTGACACCAAGTTTATTAATAGCTTAACACGTCTTTTGTATTTAAATACTAAAAAGTACAATATATGATAGTTTTCTAACTTACGTCTTGCTGATGTAAATGACCTTGGGTTTTATTCCCATCTTATTATTTAAGATAAGGTTTTAAGTAATTTTTAAAAAAAAATATCAAGTCGTGACATCTCCATAATTGTATATATATTTATAATATAACGAAGATAACTTACACATATGTTATTAGCTTAAGTAATAAACTTAATTTATTTTAAAATATTATAGTTATTTATTTTTATGTGTGTATCCACTGCCTAACGTTTCTAGTACCCTATCTTTTTATTCTAATTGTAATTGTTTACGTGTTCTTATCAAAGGTACGTCCTTGGAGTAGAAATTGTTCAATGCCTAGCCTTGATCTATTTTCTCACATTAGTCTTGGGCATCCATGACTAAATGGTTTGAAGTCTAGCAGTATCTGGTGTTGTGTAGTGGTGCCTCCTCCCAAAAGACTGTATATTCAAGTCCTGTTGTTAATAATGAATTAGATTTAGGGGGTAGATTTAGTAGGTGTGTGTTTGCCGTCAAAAATAGTCTCGGGCATCCATGCATTCTTGTTTCACTAGTAGTAATCGCTTTTGTATCCTAATTGGTGATGTTCGTTGGCTCTTAACTTGTTGGTGATAAGCGCAACTCCTTACTTAGCCCTTAATATTTCATTAAGTATCCTGTCTTGCATGATTTTACCATAGGTCCATTTTAACATCTTTATTTCCGTCACTTCCATCATCAGTGCTTATATCTTCTTTAGCATAAGTGCATAACTGATGTCACTACTTTGTAGAATGTTTCATTTAACTTCAAACCTTATTACGCAATACTCTTGTTGATGGTCTCCATTTCACCTATCCTTATTTACATTGTGAGTCATATACTCGTCTAACCTCCCGGTCATGTGCAACATGCAGTCCAAAGACCTAAACGACTCCTTAGGGTGCAAAACCTAATCTATAATGCATAATTCCTTGCCCCGGTTGCTTTTGTTTCTGTTGAATTTACACCTTAAGTTATTCTATCTTATATCAACTAATTGTAGTCATTTGGCTTCTAAGGCTACTCTTGCATCTCCGAAACTAACACAATGTTACTGGCAAATAGCATGCACCATGGTATTCTTCGTTGATTCATTGTGACAACTCATCAAAAATCACTGTAAACAATGTAGGGGCTAAGGGTTGATCCCTAACACTACCCTTTTTTTAATAGGAAGTATTACGTGTCAGCCACTAGAGTACAGATCATTGTTTCTTCTTACATATCTCTTATAATGTTTGTATCCCTGCTATCCCTCTATCATTAAGGTCCTCCAATTCATCTCCTAAGAGGCATTATCATACATCTAGTTTAGGTCTATAAAAGCCATGTGTAAGTCCTTTTTGTTTCATATACTTCTTCATAAGGCCTATAATAAGGTATAGCTAGTATTTTAATTTTAAATGTGTGTTTGATATGTTTTCATTTGGTCTTGCTTTGTCCACCTTAATTGTATCATTCAATCCTTATATTATAAATCATTTAATTTAGTATGTTAATTTTTAAATTTTAATAAATTTAAAGTTATAATTTTTACCCCACATATCAATGAAAATAGAAACCATTGACCACATTGAATGAAAAAAAATTAAAAGAAAAAATCAAACAAAAAGAATTTTTATTACAGGACTTGAAACATATCTTTTAGTAAGGTGCACCTTTCAGCAACACGTGATAATGTTGTCTTTTGTTAAAACCTTATGAACCAAGAAACCTTAACTCGAATTCATAAGCATTTATGGATATTTTTAAAATAGATCATATAATCATTTAATATAGAATAATTATTCGCTACTTTACATAGTTATCGACGAGTATTTTGTAATACATAGGAATATGATATATACTAGATATAAAGTGTTGGTATATTATAACATGTTTCTTTATTAAGATGCTATTAAATATTCTTATTTAAACATTTAAAATATTACACAACATACATAAAACGATTAAATTATTCATAATCCTAAATTTAAAAATAAAAAATAAAAACCATAAATGTCAAAACTACTTTTTAGAGGCTATTTTATTTCAAGGATGACAAATAAAAAAATATAGTAATTCAATGCATTCGTCCGTTGAAAACTTCAAGGTATAACATAAAAAATAAAAAATAAAAAAAGTGAATACAACAATATAAATATGAAAATAAACTAAAATTAATAAAAGAGATATACCCTCAAAACAGTAATATCAGACATCAATATTTCAAAAAATCTAATACTAGATGTCAACATGCGATCGTTACATAACAAAAGTGATTATACACAACTTTTTACATCAACTTGTACTATGTATATTAACGACTTGTACCTTGTTATGTACGACTAAAAATTGTTGTGTAAAGATCATCTCTCCGTTCAATAATAATTGTTGTGTACTCTAAACTCACACACACATACTAGAGTCTAGATGTACATTTTTTTTTTCACAAATAAGATTTGCACCCTTAACTTTAAAGAGAGATAAACACTTTCCATCTTTGTACCACTAAGCCGAAGGCTCTAAGATTAAATTACATGATTTAAATGTAAGGATTCATTACATTTAGAGTTAATAATGATTTAACTATCAAGGTTTGAGTTTAGTTTCATTTTAATCATCAAAGTTTTTTTCTAAACAGTTTTACCATAAAGTTTGAATTTATTATGATTTAATTCTAAAAGTCACACCTTCTTTTTTCTTTAAACCTTAAAAAAATTCGAATGATTTAACAATTACATTTTTCTTAGAAAATGATTTAACCCCTTATGTTTTGTTAAGTTTCTAAAAAATGAACATATATAATCAAGTAAAGTGAGTAAAATCAAAAACCATACAACACTTAAGTATTAATCAGTTTTTTTAATAAAACTTCAAGGTTTAAAACATTAAAAAAACTTTGTGCTTTAAATCATAAAAATTCAAAACTTTATGTAAAATCATTTAATAAAAAACTTTGATAATTAAACAAAAAATAAATTTAAACTTTAATGATTAAACAATTATTTACCGTTACATTTCTCTATCACACAATCCATATTGTCATTTACATGCCTTGGGTAACATACATAGTTCTCATCACTAATAGTTACTTTTGATGTCACATTTACATCGGTTGCATAATAATGAATCTCCTTTACACCTTGCTATGTTTGTGTGCATGTAACAATCTTCAATAGACTAATTTGGATCATTATCATAACTCTTTATTTAATAAATCAATTTTAATTATGCAATCTTAACTATTGAATTTAGTGTAACAACGTAAAATTCTAAGACATTTTTTTAAACACGTTGCAGAAGCATCAAACAAAGGATTTACATAAACACAAATAATTACAACTGTTTACAAATACATCCATCAAAACATCTGTTGTGTTACAAAACATAATATGGCTCGTTTCAAAACATTTATCAGAGTGCTGGTCAATCTTTCCTCTAACAAAACAACTCAGCAATAAATACTGAATCTGTAAAACAATTCAACAGTGGGGAATTAGCACAAAGCTAAGTGAGAGGAAGCTAAACTACAACAGCCAACGGCTACAATAAACACAAAAGCATGCAATCACATAATCTAGAAGACCGGCAGTTCGGCGCAGAACCTACAACCAATGCCGGCCAAAGCAAAGGTTTACCGATAGCCCACCGCTCATTGGTACAGTTAGATCC
>JAUEJL010075261.1:0-16011 GCA_032274825.1 Drosophyllum lusitanicum | reverse complement strand
TATATACATACTTGTTTCATTGGTTAAGTGTTGTTCAAACATGGTACCTTACAATCGAGAGTGCAAGGAAGGCAGGGTTGGACGTGATGCGATTTTAACATTTGTACTAGTGAAGTATATAAATTGGACCATATCAGCAAGAACTGATGCAAATTCTTGAAAAAATAGTTGAAATTATACAAGATGTCAGATGGATTTGAGCAAGATTCGATAAACAAATTCTCGGCCACTGTTGATGTTATACAACCCCTTTTAGCTAGCCTTACTGAGAAGTTCAAATATTCAGTTATCTATAACGTTGACTTACAGTATTTGACTTTGACTTCCGGTCAACAGAACCCAATACTATCTTGAGGTGAGTGTATATTTCTAACTTTAACACTTTGTACAAATGAAAAAGAGCAAAGACATTCTCGTAACCAAACAAGATTTCTATAAAAAATATGTAGCAATATCAATCAGAACCCGAGAACGTTTAATACTTGCACAATTCATCTGAAAGTTCCCACAAATTTATCATCTCAAGGTAATGATACAAATCGAGCTCATTATTCTGTCAATACTCATATCAGTAAGTTTCTACATCTTGTTTGAGCTAAAGGAAATAAAGAAATACCAGTGAGATTGGTATCTACTTGCTTTATCTGTACAAAATGACCGAATCCATTAGTGGTACAAGACTAATCATGAGGCTTCTACTGTCTTGTTGCTTTCACTACCAACACGGGTGGCAATTAACTTTTCAACTCGGGTTCTATTATGCGACTTACTTGATTCTATCCCAATAAACTTGTCACGAACATGTTGTGGAATTCCATTTTCATCAGGAAAACTAATTGCTGACTTTTTCTTGGTCAAAGATCCGCCTTCATTACTCTTCGTTTGACCATCTTGACCAAGCAGGAGGGTATTATTGTCATTTCCCTCTTTTAAAGATCCTGTCTTGGAACGAAACTCTACTGCCTCTATTTCTTTGGAGTACTGTGGAATCTCGCCCTCTTCACCAGGGTTTGTCACGTCTTCTAAAGTCAAACCCGAGTTACCATTAAGGCTTGACTTTGATAATCCAGCACTACCCTTTCGCCCCAAAAAGTTGGACATCCGCTCGTTATTGATCTGGCTCCCGGACACACGATTACTGTTTGGCTGGCTGATCTGGTACAGTAACCAGAGGCTGACGGCTGCAAATAATGCAAACTGAAGCACATGCTTAACCATGAATCCCTTAGGCCGATTGCTTCGTGGAGTCGATTGGTAGTTCATCTATGGGCAAATAAGTAAATTTAGCTTACAAAAACTTTGGAAAAGAAAAGGAACTACACAATTACATGAGGCATCATACCATAAAATAGTTAGAATTTGCATGTTATAAACAAGCAAATAATATCATCAAAGCAAAGAGGTTTTTACGATAATAATGGAACGGAACTCATCTTCAACAATTCATAATACTTGATGTGAAATCATACACCCTTTAGGATTCTGATGAGCAAGACAATAAAGACCTGATAAGAAACTTAAGAGCAAAATGACAATCATATCCATCGATAGTCGAATCATAGAAGGGGTTCAAGGTGTTCAAGTACATTTTATTGAATCTTGGTTGCAATTTACTTCTAACACTTAAAACTATTAACACTAATAAACGATTCTTAAAAACAACGAAAACAGAATCCGCTCCTGATGCCATTTTTGTTGTAAGGAACAAGAAACAAATATAAACATCACCTTTAACAGGTGCAATCAATCAAGACCAACCGATTTCTTCCAATAACTGGGCGTGTTTTCGAACTGATCATTACAATTTGGATAAACAGAATTAATGATCAATTGATCAAATCTACTGACATGTCAGTTTTTTATATTTTCATAATCAGTAGGCTTTCTTACAAATTCATGTTGAAATCAAATCATCCCAATATCACAAGTTGAAATCAAATCAAATCATCCCAATATCACAAGTTGAAATCAAATCATCAACTTTTAACTAAAGTGACCCACCAAAAAAAAAACAGGAAGGATGCAAGAAACTAAATGATCATTCAACTATATGCATACATACATATAAATTTATGTACAAATATACCCACGCTATCAAATATATCATTTAAATTAACAACAAAATGATGCAAGAAACTGAAAGATCATAACAAAAACCATTTCAGCTTACTTCATCAAGCATGGGAAATCAGGAATTGAATCAAATTTCCGAATGGTTTCAATTTCTCCCCAATTTCTATATAATTTCAAGGTAATCAAACAAAAACCCTAGACAGAGTATACGCCTAAAACCCAGTAAAATTAGAACAACATACGAAACAAAGATCAAAGAATCTTGAATTTTTAAGCCCTAAAAGAATCGAAATTCGAAAAGTTAAACAAACTTTACCTTTGGGATACGAATCGAATCGAATTTAATCACACAGTTGCGTGATCAAACATATGTTCTTCCCCAAAACCCTAAAACCGAATTCGATTATGAATACTTGATACTGATTATCGATCTTCTTCGGAAATTTGCTCTGCTTAGCTTTTGTTTGAATTAAGAGAGAATTATTTCTTAAACAAATAAGACTTTGAAGAATATGGTTGAGGTGTTGTAGAAAAATATAGTTGGGAGGTCAGCGGTTAGCGGTTTATATTGCGAAAGTACTAAACTATCCCCTACGCAGACTTTGGGTTATGTGAGAAGTTGGTGTGTGTAAATATTGGAAAGTGTGGAGGGTAGAATAGGGATTGTGTAGAAGAATGTGACGGAGGAGTGCCGGCGGTGGTGGCTAAAAAGAGGGGTCGTGAACGTTGGCTTTTCTAATTAGGTTTGACCAAGTGTATAAATTTGGAAGTTGCAAGTTTGGATTTTGCTATGTTTAAAATATTACTCCATATTTTAATTAAAAAAGTTATCACATTGTATTTCAAAGTTAGGTAGGTTTGATGGAATAGCTGATAGCTGTAGCTGGAAGCTGTTAGCTAGTTAGAAAGATTGTAGCTGAAGCTGAAAGTCGTATATTTTAGTTATATATGTGTTCGGCAAATTAGCTAGTAGCTGGAGTTTAATAGTGTAAAATGACAATAAGGGATAAATTATAAGAATATGAGAAATTATAAAACAATTAAATATGATATTTAAGTAATTTAGTATATAAAAAGATTCCTGCTAGTTTTAAAAGTTATTTTAAGAAGCCTTTTGTTTTAGAGCTTTTTTATTTAGAAAGACCTTATAGTTTTTTCATCCGAACATAACTTGTAGTTTTTTCTTTCAAAACAAAATGCTAACAGTTTCGATAAGCTCTAAAAAACTTTGTACCGAACATACCCTAAGTGTAATAAAGTATCATTATTTAGCAAGTGAAAAGATGGCTCTTTAATACTTAAATTTGTTGTATCTTAAACAATAAAATTATTTTTAGCCATAGCCCTAGTGATTGAATCATTTCTTTTAATTGTAATTTATTTTGAATGTGATTTGCTTTCTAATTTAAATATGTTAGGACATTAATATAATTAAGAACCTTGTTTTAATTTTATAATATAATTATTCTACCGACGTACAAATGCATGAATAATTAAGAACATAATTATTATGTTTAGTTTTAGACGATGTATTTTATTTAAAGCATCACCACGATCACAAAACTAGAGAAAATGTTTTGGTTTATTTCTTGTTTTATGATTCTCATGTCTAAACAAACAATAGAATTCTTACCATTTTCATTTCTCTGCCTCCATTTCTCTATAGTGCGTTTGGTTCATGTTTAGGCTATGTGGAGTATTCACCCCACCATCCTAGTGAAGTTGAAAGTTTCAAAATTCCCCTATGGGAACACCACCCGAACCTCAATTACGTGGCCAAAATTCATTCCACGAGCATGACCATCCTTGTACGATCTTTCTCTCTCTCTCTCTCTGTCATCCCCTGTGTGTATCTTTCTCATTGTCTCTCTTTTTTTTAATAGAAAATGGTTATTGTGTGAGTGAGATATAAAAATGATCATTAAAAGGGGTTTTATTATGGTAGAAAAGTGAAAGAAGTAGAGAGAAAGAAAAAAAACTGATGTGGCAATTGGGGTGTTGTTTATCAAAGGGTGAGTACTCCATTTACCCTTATGTAGGGGTGTCGACAATAACCGTTACCTGAATGGGTTTCGGGTAGATATCGGTTATTCGGTTTACCCGTTGTAAATTCGGTTTGGTTTGGTTTGGTTTGGTTATTCCAGATTCAGGTATACCCGAATACCTGATTTAATTTTTTAAGAAAATAAATTTCTATTAGTAATACAATATTAGCATATGATTTAATGGTGATTATGATGAGAAAACGTATTTATTTTTGGCTTGTATTCCAATTCTAACAATTATAACGAGGGAGCAACATCACTGTTTAGCCACGTTAAAGTCGTGTACAAAGTTTGAACTTCAAGAAAAAAAGGGCACACAAGTTATTTATAATTGTTCATTAATTAAACGTCACCATGTTGTGCATCCATCAAAAGCTTTTCATTGACTATTACGGAGTATGGAGCAAACTAGCAAACCGGTGGTTTTAACTTGCATGTGTAAGGATGTTTATATTAAAACATTTAATTACCAAACAAAAAAACAATTTTCATTATAAAAATGTTAAAAATTACTTCTTTTACTAAATTGTAATGGATTTTATCCTATATTGATAAATAAAAAAATGATTTGTGAAATGCACAGAGCCTAAACCCAAGTTCCCTTGTTAACACCAAACATTCGGGTATTTGGTTATATACCCGACCCGACCCGATACCCAAATAACTAAATACCCCATAACCGAACTATAATACGGTTCGGATAGTGGTTACTTTTTATAACCTTGAATACCCGATTAACATAACTCGAATTAACCAAAACCTGAAAAAGATAATTTAACAACACTCCTACCTTATGGACTAAAAGAAATGAGGACACATGATTGATTATAATGGAAGCACTCATTACTTGTTTAATACCCATCAAAATGAGGGAATGAATTTCATTAGTCATGAATCAAACAAGATATATGATAATAGTAATTATCTACAATACCAAGCAACCACAATGTAATTGGAGTGCTCATTCCATTACCAGCAATTTCTATTCTCAATCCCTTTCTTATTACCAAGTTAACACAAACGCACCCTAACAACTCTTTGCTCATATGGACGGTAGATTCCCAAATTGTAACTTTCGAGTATCTCATTTGATTTTAGCCATCTTTTAGTTGCTTAACATGCACAAAAAAGGATTATGATATTATCAATTGATTCAATTCCTGATTTAGGTATTTACATTACCATTAAATTCTTACTATAGGTATTACTCTTAATAGTGTAACACTTTAAACAAATTCTACGTCGGTCATGATTGTAACTGATTTAGGGAGACCGGATAAGGTGGTTGTGGTTTAGATTTGAAGGGAGTTGGTGATGGCTATGGCTAAGACCATGAGCATCTAACCAACTGGTGAATGTACTGGTTGGAGTTGGTCGACATGAACACAATCGCTCCCCTCTCCTTTCACCTGGCTGGTCTACTCACGCTCTCTCCCCCTCTTTCTCTCTCTTCTTCTCTTTATCTCTCTCATCTCTCTACATTTAATTCTTTTTTTAAATAGAGAATGAATGAGAGAGATGAATGTGGGTGTTAATAGGATGGAGGGGGATGTAAGTGAAAAATGTTGTGACGCTGATGTGACAAAGGGAAGGAGGAAATGGATGCTTATGGTCTAATGCCGAGTGGGGGTGTGTTGGGGGTACCGATGAAGGTGAATGTATTTTTGTGTTTTAAAAAATAGAAATAGTAAATTGTTAATATCTTTGTAAATTAATTAATTAAGTATAACCAAGTCAAAAAAGGTTAAAATTGGAACTTAGTTTTGACTTTAAATCAATTTAATTTATAATTAAATTTTACATCTTTCTTAAAGTTGTTATCATTTATTTTTCTATGTCGACTGAAATTAATATAATTTTTTTTAGTTTTTAAGAAAGTTTCAGTTTTTCTGTTCATACAAAACAATCATGTATTTAGTTAAATGCATATAACATATTACTTTCACATAAATAATATATTATGGTTATCTGCATATAATTAAAAAATATATGGAATTAATTAACCAATTAAGTTTATTCAGTTTGCTAAATCTCATAACCAAATATGGTAATCTGTTTCGGTTTTTAAACCGAACATGAAAACGGTTACAATTTTTTTGGTTATTAAGTGGTTCGGTTTTCGATTAAAACTATATATATTTATTAATACCCCTGCTTATAGCACATACATTGCCATACCAATAAACAAATCAAATTGATTTATGTGGTTTGGCTAATTAGGGTGTTCATTAATATGCCAACTTAGTTTGCAATTTTAATTAAGTCCAAAACTCAAATTACTAAATTAGCTTTTATAATGGTGTAACCAACAAAATTTTAATGCAGTATGCCTAACATTTTGTTCAAATCGACACCCCTTTGCATTCAGTGGTAATAATTAAAGTTTTGTATAATCATTTGTGCTTCTTTTTCTTATTAAACTTTGTCAAATAAAAATTACTTTTCGTTTTAGATTGTTTTCTAAAATGGATTAAAAGAGAGACCAAGTTACAATTTTGTTGAATTCCTAACTAGAAATAAATAGAAGTTGGTGTGTCCTGAATTTGTTTTCGTCAGAGTGGTCACACCGTATAAATGTAACGAGAATATGATGTTGAAGTGATGCGATGATGAGAATTAGCGGAAGTGATCACTTCCGTTACTCTTAACTTATTATATGAAAAAAACGATGTTTATCTTTTCCTTTCTTTTTTGAAAGGCATAGGTGATTCGTTCAACTATATACAAACAAAAGATACAAATCCCAAGGATTAAAAAATGGGAGAAAATGACTCCAAAATGGAGACATACAAAATGCCCGTACGGTTTCCAACCTCAACCTACTAAAAGCTATGACAACATTTGATCAGGCTAGAGGACCAACAAAACCAATTGATACGTTTTAATTTGTTTTGAAATCATAACTTAGAGATGTTTACCTTTTAAATACTATGTATCCAAGATAATTAATTTAAAAGACACGGTACATCCATATTATATATAAAAACATTTACCAGGAACTATGAACAGTAACTGATAAATGTTATTTGTATAGCTTCTCCTTAAGATTTAACAAATGCTGGGCGTGGTAGAATCAAAAGGTCCTGTGTTCGATGTCTATCTCTCGCAATTAATAATGATTTTTTTTCTTTTTCCAGTGTCACATGCGCCCATACCCTTACATCTGAATTTTGCTTACCTTTTTTTATTGGTTTCTTTCTTGACACATCATTAAAAATGGTACATCATATTTATAATTATTATTATCTAAAATAGTTAATTTTCTATGCATAATGCAATTTAATCATATTTTAATATAACTTTAGATTTTAAATTAATTATATAGTTTAATGTAGGGCTGGCAAATCCTGACACGACCCGAAACCTAACCCGAACCGAACACGATTTACGTCGACACGAACATGACTCGAAACTGAATTGGGTCAGAAATGGGTCGATCCAAAAATGACACGAAACTGGTCGACACGATCACGATAACCCGAAAGTAACCTGTTTAACACGATTTTTTTATAATAATAATAAAAAAAACCCAAAAATCATTTAACTTAAATATATTATTAATTCGAAGTTATATATGATAAATTAATAACTAAGTACAATAAAAAAATAACGACACTTTTAAGTTTTAGTATTTTACAATTTTTAGTTTTTACCTCCAAAGACATTATTTTCATTTAAATTTTCATTTTGATTTTGATAAATTAATATATAACAAAATTACAAGAATAGAAATAAGAAAATTTTGGAGAAGAAAAGAGGAACTCGTGAGTCATGAGTCGTGAAATTGAAATGGAACCCTAGCCTCCCTTGCGACGCCGACAGCCCACCTCCATCGTCGTCGTCCCTCGTCCGTCCCCCATGCCTCCATTGTCACGCCTCCAGAGACTCAGTCGCCTCTCGATTCAACCTTTCTAAAAGGTAATTGCCTGCAAGGCTGCAACCCCCTTTAATTTTCGTGTTTTTGAGGATTTTTAGTCGTATGTTTGAATTCTCAAACTTATGTTGTGAATTTTATTTGTATTTGTGTTTTAGAACTATTATATTGGTTTTATAATTTTGATTTTCGACATTAAAATCAAGTTATTTGACCGAAAACATAATTTGTTTTTTTCTCCAAAAAATGGGTCGACACGAAAACACGACTCGAACCGAACACGAATTAAGTGACACGAACCGAACACGGCACGAAACTAAATTGGGTCGACACGAAAATGACACGAAAATGGTTGACCCGAACATGATACGAACCATTTAACACGAACACGACCCGAATTGCCAGGCCTAGTTTAATGAAGCATAGTTGTTAAGCTCCTGATCTTGATCTTCTGATCTTATGATTTCATTTAGCTAAAATGAGCCGATCCTTGGTAGGATCTTTGCAGACATAATATTTTCATGTTGGATTACAATCTTGATCATAAGATCTTAAGATATCGATCCGATTCGATTCTACTTTACTAGAGTTGGTCAAATAAAAGTATACAAATAAATTAATTTTGTTAATGAAACATATAAAATGAATATGTATCCCCGTAAATTTTTAGTTAAATATTTGTTTACTATTTGAAAAAAAAAACTTAACTTTTAGTCTAAGAAAGGTGATATATTCTCCTACTTATCCTCCCACTCACAAGATCAACACGAGTGTCAAAATCAATGGAAGAGATGAGAAAAGAGAATAAGTAAACTCCACATGTCATCTTGTGTTGAGTAAGAGGATAAAGTAGAAAGAAAAATTAGAATGATATATCATTTTTTTAGTCTAATAGTTGGTTATATTAATGTTAGAGATAGAAATGTGTTTAAAATCTTGAAGTTTTTTACATTATTACTTGTAGAGTCATTTAGATGCATTTAATACAAAGTTGAAGTAAATAATATAAATTCAGAACAAACAATATAGTAATTTCATCCCGCTGCGAAGCGCGAGTGAGATTTACTCGTTATGATAACAATTTTTAAAAAAAGATTGTTTATAACGGTCTTGAGAACTTTTAAGAGGTTATTACATAGTTAAATAATGATAGTTTTAACTAATATGAGATTAAAAGCCATATTGAATAGTAAAGGACTTATAGCTCAATAGTACTAAGGTGTTGGAAAAATGTAAATTTAAGAATAAGTTAGTATGTGTGTTGTGTTGTTAACAAAACATATTGGATTGGTGTTCTCGAGAAACTAACAGGCTATTGGCATATTGGAAGTCACGATGATTGTCTATCAGAGACCGACTTACTTTATTATAAAACAAGAGATACAACCCCCTAAATACAAAAAAGAAAAGAAAAACGGAGATTGTTGGATATTTGATTGATGATATAACCACTAAAGCTATCATGTAAAAATAGAACTCATGGACGGCTATGCTACTCATTATATAAAAAAGATAACGCCTTGACCATAAATAATTCTTTTTAGCCTAGTGGTAAACATCCTGAACCTAATAATATCTCCAAAAAAAAAAGAAAAAAAAACCTTTGTCAAAGCCCACATCTAACCCATTAAAGCCTAAGACAACACTCCAATGGGTTTAACAACCATCCCAACCAGTTAAACGAACGTTGTGTTGCTCTATTTTGAAACCAAAGCATCGATAGATGTTGCACCTAGGGAAATAGATCTTCATGCAAGATTGATTCCTTCGCCAAGTCTTCTGTGTGGATTAGCTTGTTTCTCCACTTCCAAACTCCCCAAAAAAGAATGAAACCAATCCCTTCGAAGGCTCTTCTAAATAATAGTCCCTTCCATTAAGATAGTTAAAATTAGTTATGGAATTTATTAAGGTCATATCCAACTTGGTATGGGATAAGGATAAGTTTTTGATCTTTAAATTTAGCTCCTAATTAGTAGGATGAGTCAGCTATTTTAGCTCCTATTTTTTCTTATTTTCGTTTGATCTGCAGGCTATATATAGCCGTCTTCTTATTGAATAGATCGTGCAATTCTATTTGAATATTATAGTTTATAACTCTGATCCATCACCTTCTAGCCTACAGATTTCCCAAAAGACAAACTCGGGATGCCTCTTTATATCTCACGTTTTAAAGTCCCGGTCGGATGCTAATCTCGCTAAACTAGAGGCTTCAAGACGACGTTTTTCCTAAGTGTTTAAGGACGGAGAAAGCAAAGTAATTAAGTTGATGGCTTGTAAATTTAGGTGTTCCCTCCTCATACAACAGGTTTTAAAGGGTGAGTTCTATAATTAAACTTATGATGTGATATGAACCTAATATGGAATGAGTTCGTATCGCTATGTAATTTAAGAATTGTATGGGATACAACATATAGGCTTTAAGGAGGACGTGTTTGCTTTCATTTTCTTTTCAATGTAATAAGTTGATTAAAAAAAGGGATTTTTTGTGGGTAATGTATCATTTTTTTTTAAATTTGTTTTATATTATACAACTAGTGGTGCATATTGTCACAAGCCCTAATGTTAGTAAAACATGTGATGGTACACAATTTTCATAGAAACAAATTAAGAATATTTTTTTCCGAAGGCAAAAGAATTTTCATTTCATTTGATATTCACAAAGATATAAGCTCCCAAGTCCCAACAAAGAGGGTCTACCAAACTGCCTCCAAGTTGGAGACGAGCACAAAAGGAGATCCTTACAATTTAAAGTCTAATATAACAATCTAGCGGGTTAGATGCTCAACTCGATCAATCTATTCGTTTTGATCTGTTTTAGAACCATAACCCTGAAGAGTGTTGTATCTGTTTTGGAACCATAGCCTCAAAGAGGGTCTACCAAATTAAGAATATTACACACGACCATCATGTAATCTTTAAACATAAATTGAAAAATGTAATTTTTTTAAACGTGGTAACAAATAGTTAATGGATATAAATCTATAACAAATTATGTAAGTAAAAGAAGTTTATTTAAATCCAAATGTATATTTCTAGACATAAGTTAAATCTCTAGCAAAACACGAGTTAAAAAAATAGTCTTTTTTGGAACTGCAGTGCCATGGTGGTATCTATATTGCTACACATGCTTTAAAGATCATTGATTTTCACATGGTTTTTAAAAAACTCGTCTTGGCTTCGTTAAGGCTTGAGATTTGACCATACCGTCACGAAAGGTCTAAGATTTGGGCAAAAGACTTGACGTACATTAAGACCTAGTTTGGCGTGTCTTTACTGTTGCAAACCACTTTTTTGAGGTGTGTTAAAGGTAGTGAACCATATGGACCGAGTATATATATTCGATTATAAGAAATTGTTGGATATACCGAGAACGAATAACAATCTTAATGAACTATGTTGTAAATATATAATTATGTGCTTTTTTATTTTTGTTTGTATAATTATATAGATATATTAAAATTTATATACAAGTTTTTCGCTTTAGTTACACGTTATAAAATGCCGTAGTCTCGCCATGGCTGCTAAGATTTGAGGTTTGACCATAACACTACATCACACCTCATGTTAGCTATAATCTTTGATTGCACCATTTGTCGAGGTGATACAAACAATTAAAATTATTTTTACACTAATCCAACTTTTAAATATACACTTTTTTTTCAGCAGGACTAGAATTCATAACCATAAGAACAAGCTGGACTAAAAGTAAAGTTGCTTTGTAGAGTATTGTTAAATGCTATATCTATGGTGTATAAATTGATTATAGTGATAGTACTAGTTACCTTTTTTTTGTAAAAATTATAAAATTTGTATATAAAGTGGCAACATATGAATGTTGCGTTTTGGTAAGGTTAAATGGTGTGATATGTTTGATGGATACCACCACCATAACGAAGAGGATAGCTATTGATACTATCGGTCCATGGGCATTTATAGGCCTCACCAACAATTTGTGTGTTACATACCCATACCAAACTGCAACATTTGAGCCTAGCCCCACCCCATACAGAAGCAATCTCTCTCCTTGCTTCACTATCTCCTTCCCTTCCATGTAAACTAATTCATACAACCATGAAGAAGATGACTGGTTCCCAAATCTATGCTATGTCATCAATGCAAGCTCCATTTCCTCCTCTTTTAAGGTCAACTTCTTCCTTATCTCCATTATCACTGACTTCCCAAATGTTGTCAAACAGTAATGTTGTATCACTTTTCTGAAGTTTGGTACATATAGATTTGTCAAGGAGTTTCTTTTTCATTATGGAAAACCCATATCGGACTTTCTCTTGTAATGCAAGAAGAGAAGATCCCAAAATATAAAAATTTGACCAGAAAAGTTCTCCAGCCACATGTTATACACCCCTTTTAAGAGTAACCCCAATGATGCCTTCAAAGTCTTCTTCACGGATTGCAGAATTATATGCAACGTCATCGAATGCACATTGTGTTCTTAGAGCATAGAATAATTTGTATTTGGAAAACCTTTTGGCAGGGGTTTTGTTGGTGATTAGAATGGTTACACTACCTAATCGGAAGAGATAATTGAGGACCATCATAGACCAGTCTTTTCCTGCATAGTAACTCGTTGATAAAATTTATGTACTAAGAATAACGACGTTTGAGTTTTTATTAAGGTGCTACTATTTAGACCATCTTCCTCTCACATACCATACATGTAACACCCGAATTTTTGGTCAAAATGAAAACTTTTATAAAATATAAAATATTCATTTCGGAAGCATTAGCATATAATCATTTACAAAATTAGGTCATTGACTCCCAAATGGGTTTGAAATCAAATATGTTTACAAAACATATATTTTAACAATCACTTTTCATAAAGCATACTTAGATATAACATTTTTCAAAATGGTGTAATAGCACACAGATGACCAATGACAAATACACAAGGATCTCAACCTGTAACAAGGCAACCCAAGCTTCAACCTAGTAATCTATATCAGCCCACTAGCTAAGGCCTTAACCAGTTCCTTCAGATATACAACCAAAGTACAAAAACAAGTGTTAACCGGGAAGGTTAAGTGAATGCAAAGGGTTAATACAAAGCAACTAACACAAAATATAGCCATCGAATAAAACAGTTTGTTATAGTAGAATAAATGCTTATGAACCATGATCAACTTGATGTGGGGGTAGTCCACCGAACTCATATGCCACCACCGATAGCAAACCGGAGTGCATAGAATCCCAATGGGGGAAGCCCACATCAACAACCACATCTAGGGCCCTAAGCGGATAACACCTATACGTCCAGTTGCACCCGACATCTCTATGCTCATCCAGGCTCCTTTTGTCTTAGCGTAGAGTAGGTACGTGCAAATACTCACTTGTATATGCCCAAGACCAAGAAGGTCACCCGAAGTAACCAACTTTGACTCAAGTTTGGACTCTTACAACAATGCAAAAACATCGTACAATATGGTTCAACAAGTTTAAACGCATTCATTTCATGATCCAAGTTATTCAATGCATCATTATACAATTACAATAACATCATGCTCAAAAGCTCATAAAATATAACTGTTTTATTCATCGAACAAATCTATCATTGATGACTATCATTTGTACAAAAAAACATTTTTTCATGTATCTGAGTTTTAAAAAGCAATGCACTCACCTAAAGAGTTGGAAGAAGTTCACAACTCACAATTACCAAACACCAAAAGAAACCTCTTGAGAAGCTCAATTATATCCTATAAGATAGTTTATTACAACACATCTCTTAATTAGACCCGATAATTCGAATTGTTTACTTGAGAACACAACAATGTCCAAGCAGAACAATACATATCAACAAGGTCCTAAGTATCAAGAAGGTCTTACAATACTTACTAAAACATGGTAGGAAAGCTTTCTAAGACACCTACTAGAAGATTAATACTCAAACTCTTCAAAGCCTTGTTTTGCTCACATGAAGACATACTTCAAAATTGACCATTCTTCATTGTATCATCATTTTGACCCTTTAAACATTTTATTTAGCCTATGATGTCTAATAGAAAGTTAAAGTATACTCCAAGAGCTTTCCAACTATATATAATATGACCCCTAACAATTATTCTTTGATTTTATATGATTTTTACAAAACTGGTCAAATTTGCAGTCGGTTTGAGAGCGTCCGGTTTGAAGTTCCTAACATACTCTTAAAGGCCTAAAAGACGCCAAATCCAGGAGCCACCATCTACATCCTCTATTATTGGTAGCGATCCTTCACATTTAAGCTTTTATCCAACACTAGAGCTAATGACCGAGGGAAACGATCCATTAGAGGAGGACCTTGATCGCACTAGGAATCAAGCCAAAACCTAGTACCTTCCCCATTTTAAAGATTAGTATGTTAAAATGTGTAAATTTATACACTAAAACATACTTGACACTTATAATAATAACAATAATAGTAATTGGTGATTGAAGATTGAACGTTAAAGTTGTAACGTCCCAAATTTTTTTTTCACAAGGAGTAATAGTAAATATAAAAATGCATTTAACTGTAATAATTCAACAAAAAGCCCGACGAGGTCCCGCACCCAGAACTACCCGACGTCAAGTACATTCAAGTCATAATTACAAATATAGTTATGACAAAATGTTGAAATAAGTAAAACAGCGGAAATGGTTGGATAGATGATGAGCCATCTTCAAACTACTGGAGCCTTCCCACGCTCAGGTCCTGAAAAGAATGAATTCAACAACAGTAAACATAAAGCTTAGCGAGCACTCTAACTTACACATCACACTAGGTATGCACATATCACATCATAAAAAAATCCATGATCACATATCCTTACACATACTACCGACGCAGTGCACTGACGAAGATTTTACACTTTGGGTCACAGTTGACTATCCAAGCCGTACCAAGGATTTCACACTATGTCTAACTGTGCCCGAGTTACGTTTTCACCACAATATAACGTAACCCTTCACTTCACATATGAGCATACAGTTACACTTTCACATAAAACATAACATACACATTTCACACTAATATCGTGTATAAGTTAGTGTAACTCACCTGATTCGCAGCACAGATATAAGCAACAGATTTCACAATCTCAAAGTTAACAAGTCCAGTCGCGAGGACCTACAACACAGATATCTCACAGATCAGCTTTGGGTATTCAATGGACTGTAATTTGGATTACCACACTTAGTCGGACCACACTTGGTCGGACCACCCTGAAGGTCGGACCACACTGAAGGTCGGACCAACATCCCCGAAAGTCGGATCAACCAAAGGTCGGACCACTTCCGAAAGTCGGATCAACCAAAGGTCGGACCAACTCCAAAAGTCGGATCAACACCCATCCGACTTAACTAAACCACATGAACACCATCTTGGTCAGACCAAAACCCAGTACCTTAAAACTCCATTTTCAAAATCACAACCTTTCAAAACTTAGTCATTTTGACTTAAATCATTTGCAAAGCTTTTCTCCTATCATAAGAAAAATTCCTACAAATATTCATTGGTCAAAAACAAGATTTAACCCCTCAATCCACCATTTCCTTTCACTTCTCGAACACAAAAACCCCAGATAGCAAAACCCATAAAAACAGGTCTAAATCCATACTTAAAGGTATTTCACATAATCATAGAGAGTTTAGAAGCATTACCTGATAGTTCTTCTTTCAATTTCTTGAAGATTTGCTGGAAAGATTAAGGTCCTAGCTTTTCCTCTGTTTCTTCTTCTCGTCCTCAAGAACACACAACACACACTCTCTTTCTAGAAATGGAACAGTGCAATGACCACTTGGGAGTTGCGCCCTAATCTCAAATTTATATACATTTCCAACAAGGCTTTTGAGCCCAATAGTTGAACAATTCTAAGCCCACAAGACTTATTCTTTAATACCCCTATTTTACCTCTCAAATCAATTAAGCCCGTCAAGAAAGGTAACCCAATACTTATTTATTTAGTAGGCTAGATAGTCCTCCAAGTCCAAATAAACAACTTAAATCCCATAAATAATTTACAACTCAAATCATAATAAGGA
>JAUEJL010075260.1:0-28055 GCA_032274825.1 Drosophyllum lusitanicum | reverse complement strand
ATATTTGTACTACTTAAAATTAAGAGATAAATGGTATGTTTGGCGTAGCTAGCTGAAAGCTGGAGCTGGAGCTTTTAGGAGCTAGAGCTGAAACTTTTATTTAAAGTTGAAAGCTGGAGTTTTATTTGTATAAAAGTGTTTAGCAAAGTAGCTGTAGCTATAGCTTAAAAATGTAAAAAGACAGAAAAGGACACAAAAAAAATATTTAAATAAGAAACAAAATTGATCAAAAGTTATTTATGTAATTTGGGTTTTAAAAGCTCTCAACTGGTCCTAAAAGCTACTTGAAGTAGCTTTTCATTTTGGAGCTTATTTTTTTAAAAATAAAAGCTCAAGCTCATGCAACCAAACAGAGCTAGTGAAACTTATTTTCTAAAAACTAAAAGTTCCCGCTCTTAAAAGTTCTGAAAAGCTCCCGCCAAACATACCCTAAGACATTTAAGAAAAAGAGTGTTAAATTTTTATATATTAGTATAGATAAATAGATATAAAATTAAAAATATATAAAAATCTAAAACTAAAAACTCATCTAGTTTTTTAAAATGAGTTTAGTTCACCAAACACGTTTTGCTATTGTGTATATTTAACTTTAAAATTTATCATTTAATGTATTAAACTTACCAAATCTTTCATTTTAATATATTCAACCTGATATAGCACAATAAATGCTTATGTGGGCCATGTGGCATCAAATTTTGTGACGTGACGATGATATGACTGTAGATTGATGACATGTTTTCTCTTTTAGAAAATAATTTAAAATAAAGAAATGTTATTTTAATTATTACTATAGGATTTTGGTTTTAAGCGTATGAAAAGATCAATTTTTATGTTCTTCTTTTATTTATGGTTTTGTATGAATAGATCGTTGGTTTCAATTGAATAAGTTCTTCGTTTAGTTGTTTGTTTCATTGTTTATGGATGTCAATGTGGAAGTTTGTTTCATCAATTGATGGTTGTAGATTAGTTCTTCGTTTATTTTTGTTCTAAATTGGATTACGGTTTGATTTCTTCATAGATTTCAACTTGTCGACGTGTCCATTACGGTTTCTAGATTCAAGATTTGGGAATTTTGATTTAGGGTTATTTATTGTAACAAAAGAGCTATCAACATCGATTCATCTTCATCTTCTTTTTTGATGATCTATGTTTCGATTTTGAGTTCTTCATGAATCCATATTAGGGTTATCTTTGATTATGAATTCTTGAGGAACCTAGTGATTTGCTAGATGAACTCAAATCATGTTCATATATAATTTTTTGTTTGAATGTTCATTCCTTTTCGTTTAGGTTCTAATTTGAGTTTGAATGTTCATCATTGAATGTCTGTGTTTTTCACTGTTCGTCTATATGTTTAATGTTTGGTTTGTGTTTGATATATGAACATGGATAAATCAATTCGTCTTCATGTTTCCCAGGTCAATTCATCTCTATATTTTCCTAAATCAGTTTATTTTATGTTTTTTATTTATTCTTTTGTATTTTTCTAACAATGGCATGCAATAATAATATACTAATGTGGAATTTGAAATAATTAGAAAATGAAAACAATTATCGAATACCTGTTGAATAGGTAACCGGATACATATAATGTTAAGTTCTAAGATTTATAAATTGAAAGGTAAGTTTAAAAGTCTGGTACACACAATAGCAAGACATTACAGGTTAGATATATTTGAGTGAACTAAAATCTTTTAAAATAGACAAAATGTGCAGAGAAAGTTTATCAAAGTTGTCATTGTGTCCAACAAACTTTATTTTTTACCCACAAATACAATCAACTTTCTAAAATGCATAATAATATACAATGTGCCTATTATAATTGGTCAACAATTGGTTTTTACCCATTTATTATTTATTAATTTGTAATCATTTTAATTAAAAAATAATGATGGGTTTAGTTCCATATCTCCTTCTCTCATTAGGTTTAAAATCTGAATCTTTAATTAGGTTTGGAATATACTTCTTCAAATTGGTATATCCTTTTTTGATTGGGGTTTAAATGAGTGATAATTTATGCACAATAACTTTTATCATACACAACGAATGTGCGCCTTTACCTTATACACAAGTGTAGGGTGGATATCTTCCGATTCGTTGGAAAGATAACAACTACAAGACAAGAAGATCTATGTTAGAGGGTTCCGAGGAGACTCCTCAGAGACCACTTTGATGCTCAAGTCAGTGCTCAAAGGTTTGAGAGATAATGGGATTATGTTTTTCGAGATGAACATACCTTATGTGTGTGGCTTTATCTCCTATTAATATGAGAGAAAGGTTGACTCTCCAGAGGGAGGAAGATCTAATGAGAGGACACCTCGCCCATAACAGTAGGCTATGATAGGGAGGTAATTATGATACTTTGTAATTTCCATGACATGTCGAAGATCTTCCCATTGACGGTTTTGTCAGATATAGGCTTACTAGGGGAACGTGGCATTTAATGTCCTGTCTCTTAGTGTATTAGGTAGTAGAAGCAAGAGGCATGAGGTAAACTTAACAAGGGACCATGCCTACTTGTAAGGTGATATGTTGCTGAGTTAGGCTCTTGCTAACCATGCTTGATAAGAGGTGGGTCCTGCCTTTAGGGTGGTACACCATTACATAACATTTATGTGGCTTTTGGTTCGCAAAATGTTTCTGAAGGAATTGGAATCTGCTAGGAAATGGAATTTGAATCTGTAATTTGTTTGGTTGGCAGGAAATGGAATTGGAATCCAATTTCATATTCTGTTTTGTTCGTAGACAATATAGATGAATTTGATTTCAGTAATGTGAAATGATAGAATTACCCACAAAATCAACAACAAATCAGTTGTAATATTAAACCTACAAGTTCAAACTTCATTTTTAAGAGCAACAAATAAGTTGAAATAACAAATCAGTTGCAACTTCAGTTGTTGATATTCAACAACCCACAAACAAACGACCGGGAGAAACAGAAAGAGAAAGTACTTACCGGCTGTGAGACGGCAGCCGCAGCGGTGGTGGAGGACTAAGGAAGGCGGCGGCGATGGGGAACCGAGGAAGGCGGCGGCGATTCTCGACGAACGGATGACGGAACTGCGACAAACAGCGACCAACGGACGACTGATGACGACAATGCGATGACTCCTACTAAAGCGGCGAAGGTAGTACGCGAAGGCATGATCTTCAAAGGGTTTGAAATGTTTGTCGTGAGTTGTGAATATGTGACAGATGTGAGATAGTTTTCAAGGGCATGAGGGTATAATTCTAATAAATCATATTCCCTTATTCCTTGATTTTAAAATCTCACCTCATCTTGATGGAATTTAGACTCCCTCTTGCAAGGGATTCTAATTCCTAAAATTCCCTTTCTAGTGTCAACCAAACATTGAATTTTCGAGTATTGGATTTGAATTCACACATAATCTCAGAGATTCCTTCAAACCAAACAAGTCGTTAGGCCCTGTTTGGTTGGAAGGATTCTGTGGGAATTAGAATCCAATTCCCAAGAAATCCAGTGTTTGGTTTACTTTGGAAATTGAATTACAAGGAATTTGAATCCCTCATAGGAGGGAAAGTGAAATCCTTCAAAAGAAGGAGGGAATTTAGAATTAGTAGAGGAGGGAGTCTGGTATATTACAATTATACCCTCTTAAAACCCTAGACCTGCTCTTTAAACATTTCTCAAAACACAACCTCCTCCTTCATAACCTTCGTTCGTCTCCCTGCTCAACTTCAATCGTTGTCGACTTCGCCGACCTGCTCACCTTCGTTCGTTCGTAGCCTTCCCGTTCGACTTCGCCACGGTAGACCTGCTCACCTTCGATCGTTGTCGACTTCCCTTCGTAGCCTTCCCGTTTGCCACCGACTTCCCTTCATAGCCTTCCCTTCCCGTTCGCCGCCGCCGGTAAGTTCCCTTTTAGTTGTTGATCGATGTGAATGATTTTGATTTCCAAACCATAACTTCATGCTCCAAGTTCTTGATCGATGTGACTGATTTGAATTCAAGATATAAAATTGAATGCCTGATTTGTAACTAACGAGGCCATCGATGAGAATGATTTTGTGGGTAACGGATGTGCTCCAAGTTCTTTTTCAAGCCACCAAATCAAGTTCCTAAATTGCATTAGTTGAATGAAAGGGTAATTCTGTCATTTTACAAAACTGAAATCAAATTCATCTACACTGTCTGCGAACCAAACAGGATATGAAATTGGATTCCAATTCAATTTTCTGCCAACCAAACAGATTACAGATTCAAATTTCAATTCCTGGCAGATTCCAATTCCTTTAGAGATTCCAATTCTTTCAGAAACATTCTGCGAACCAAACGCCACCTTAGTATTTTTATCATCCTCATCAGGAAGGAATTCAGGTCATGTCACAAAAGTTCGGTGGTAATACAATAGTGGAAGCTATAAATAGAGCTAAAATTTTAATCGAAAAATTCAAGTTTTTTCTTATTTTAACAATTTATCACATATTATATTACCTATTTATGTGAAATGTTTATTTAAGAACTGTTTTTATTGTGAGAACCAATATTAGCCGTTCAATTCCCCCCTTCAATTGGATTGCCCACTTATGAATTTCTTACAAGCACATTGCCACACCTTATCCCCTACGCTCTTCATCCATGAATTCCATTTACCAATTGAACGGTTAAAATTGGTTGTCGCGGTTCTCACACTAATAATGATTCTCAAATGAACCCTTCTCACCTATCTGTATACTAAAATAAATAAATCTTATACATTAACTTAAAAAAAAGTAGAATACTATGTTTTAGGGCTGTATACAAGGATTATAAACCTAAGCTTAATAAATATAAACATTTTCACGACCTCGTCGTCTCACAAAGTCACCAGTCACAACTCCTTGATTTCGTCATTTTGCTAGAGAGCCTGCAATTCATACACTCGTTTTTTCAGTAGACAGATCAGATATTCAATTCTTGCCCCTCTGCAAAATCGCAACGTGACACTGGGCTAAAGTTTCCTGTTCCTCTGCAAACATTAATGGCGTGGGAAGTCATATTGTGGATCATCTTCTTTGTCATTAACGTGGCCCTTATTGCCTCTAATCTGTATCAGGTATCACATTAGTACATACTCTCTCACTTCAATTCGTCATACATGTGCTCGTTTGATCGCCATGAGAACATTTGAAATTAGGTTAGGGTTCTTATTTTGGCAGACAGATTACATTTCTGTTTATTCCTCTTTCTAGTCTAACTTAACTAGAAGCGAATAATACACTTGAGTTTTGTGGAAATCTGAACAAGTTTTGTTTCAGAAACTGCGTCTTTCATTTCTTCTTCTGTAAAAAGGAAAATTAAAATTAACTAATTTATTGATTGTATTGATTTTGTGGGAAGATGAGGCGTAGGATACAAAGTTTTTCCTACAAGTATAACAGAGACTTGTGATTTCCAAGCTGCATTTAGGATCTCATATCTTTAGTTCGGTCATCTAATGAAAAATTTTAATTACAACAATACAACTTATAAGTTATAAATAATAGACCAACAATAATTATCCTACGTGCAGAAAAGAGATGATCATCCTAATTATAGAACTACAAAAGTTAAGAGTATCACTAACAATGGAAGATTCATGCTGACAGTTATCCTAATGATTATCGAATGAATCAGCTTATGCTAACAAAATGATATTTTCCTAAAAGAAACTCTTCTATAAATTTTCTTTAGTAATTGTCTTATAGAGTTATATCCCCACTGTTCTACTTAACATTCAATAGACCTTTCCTTAAATTTTAGAAATTTGGGAGAAATGAATCAAGTGGCATTGAGTTTTAGGACTATTGGTGATTTAGAAGTTGATAAGAATATGAGGATGTGGGTGAAATTTATAGGACTATTGGTGATGGCAAATTCGATATTCCTTCCATGTTATTGGTTTTAAGTCGGGGTGTTGTTTGGTAACAGATAATGTCATGATGTTTGACTGTGTGGTAGCTTTGACCAAATTCACTTACAATAGTTTGACTAATCACGACTAGGTGAGTCCCTTTAACTTAAGCATATGCAAGTTATGGTTTCATGCTACAATTTAACTCTGTTTCCCTTTTGACAACCCAAAAAACGAGTGACTGCTGAAGTTTTCGTGAGGCACGTACATGAATGGCATGCTGAGATGCATTGGAAAATAAATTTGCACCATCTAAGTAAAAACTTAACTTATCAACATTTTACGTTCTAGGAATCCTTGAAGAGTGGTACACTTTAGATTGATTTTACTTTTATCTTTTAATGTTTTTTTTTTGCCCCCGTCATTGATTCAAATATGTGTTTGGTTTCGGATAAAATTCGGTCACATACTAAATAATAGAGACAAAATATTTTGTAGTCAACGATATAGATATAAATCTATAATTCAGCGACTACCATCCCATGACAGCATAATCACTCATACTAAATAATAGAGACAAAATATTTGGTAGTCAACGATATAGATATAAATCTATAATTCAGCGACTACCATCCCATGACAGCATAATCACTGGGTTTTAACAGTTCCGTATTTATATAAAATCAAGTACCTGGCGAGGACTAACTATGCAGTTTATTCAAGTGAGATACATATTATTCGAAGCTACAAATATTTGTCTCATTACCATTTGATTAATGAAATCAGTCCTTTTCCCAATCCTTCTTCTAAATTCTAAGAATTCTAGCTTATTTGTGATCAGATAGTGAGATTTTCTTAACAGCTAACGCCTAACGAGTTGTGATGATGAAGTAATGTCGAGATATAGAACTCGAAAACTTGGGAAGGTTGATATGATCTTTGTTCGTGGCATGGAATTATGGTTGTAGGATGTTCGAGATTTTTCTAACTACCACTTTGCCTATTAAACAGAAATTGGGAATTGGGCATTTCTTCATATATGCAATATGGTTGATAGAATCATTAAACCGACAGGAAAATGGCACTACTGAACTCATCTTAATAGATAATATCCATTGGCCTCTGTATTATTCTGTCAATTATTTGGGCATATATCAAGTCAGTTAACTTGTTATTTTCAAGATATATTATGGTATACATCTGCAATATGTTTTATGCAATGTAGAGTTTATTGTGCCACATTTGAAGAAACAAGCAAACCCAAAAACATCTTGGATTTATAGGGGGCTCATAATTCTTATCATTGTTTTACCATATAGGTTATATCGACCCATTTACACGTGAATAGGTTGATTCGGGTTATGCTTTATTGGGGGTCAAATGAGTAGAATATAAAAAGTCTAGCTAAAAAGAAAACAGGTCGAAATGCTTTCAAAGTGTATTTTTGTAAGCGACTAAGCGTACAACCTCCGAATCCAAAGTATTTAAAAAAATTAGATTATTATCGTAGTAGTATAGTTTGTGTGTGAATCATAATGTAGTAGACAATAAAGTTTATGCAAGTCAACCCAACTCAATTCTGACGCATTGCTATACACACTGAATTTTTTTTTGACTTGTTACCCATCCCGTACACTTTGCCACCTCTAGGTTTACCTCTTTTCAAGCAGGATTTCTCTATTTCTCGGTACACCTCTACATTTTTAGATTTCCATTCCAAGTATTTTTTGTAATGTTATGTATTCAACTCACAGATTGCGTGCCTATCTGATTTGGAGGCTGACTACATGAACCCATATGAAACATCATCTCGCATTAACGCCGTGGTACTCCCCGAGTTTTTACTCCATGTTGTCTGTTCTGCTCTTCTTCTTGTCATGGGATATTGGTTCATGTTCCTTCTTACACTTCCAATCACTATCCATAATTCCATGTTGTAAGTTTCATTATGGTACTCTACCAACAATTAACTTGGTGACATTAGAATAAAATACAGATAATGTCAATTCCAAAAATCTGTTGTTACTAACAGTTCAAAATAAAATAAAAAAATTATCTTAAAAGGAAATGTTCAAATGGTCTGACAGGTTAAAAGTTGTGTAACCTGTTTTTCTAATTTTAAAACCTCTTAAATCATTTTATTTAGAATAATTAGGTTACTATTGCATTAATATAATATTTGTAGTCATATTTGACGCTCTAACTATCTATTGATAAGTTCAGAAATTTTGGAGAAGAGTGTTTTGAGTCAATCCAACCCGATTCTAATAAGTTACATGTTTTGACTTGTTACTTGGCCCATGGCTTTTACATTCGTTTCAGATACATGAATAGGCAACATCTTATTGATGTCACCGAAGTCTTCAGAAATGTTGATGCTGAAAAAAAGTATCGGATTGCCAAGCTGGCAGTCTACTTATGTCTCTTTATTCTAGTTGTTATCAGGTTAGTTGGTTTCTTTTTTTTTTCTTTTTTTTTTGTTTCAAGAGATTTACCCATACAGCCATATCTTAATTCTTAAATCTATACTTAACATTTTAACCAATGGGATACACATTCTCACACATTAGCCATTATAATCTCCAAAAAGGATTGTGAATCAATATTTGATGAATGACGACTCCAATATCTTACGGCAAATTCAAACTTTTTAGCTGATTCAGTACTTTTTTGGTAAATTTGATTTTTTGGCGACTTCAATTTCTTTTATTTACTTTTTATTTGTCATTTTATGTTTTGGCGAACTGATTACGTAGTCGTAATATTTTTCTTCACATTTCTAAGGCTACTGTGTGATCTCTATCCCAATGGTTAAAATGTTAAATATAAGTCTGAGTCTCTAAGATACAGCTATTTAGGCAATTTTCCTTTTTTTTGTTACTTATTCGGTACTGTCCCAATTCATGTCAAACTAGAGATATATTTTGACTTTCATGGTCAAACAACTATTCCCCGGATTTAAAAATTAGAATATTTATTTTGACTAATGAGAAAACAATTATACAATGTTACGTATCATGTAAAGAATATTATGGATGACAGTTTTTAATCTTTAAAATATAATTGTTGATTTCATATCAAAAAATTTTTTTTGTAAAAATTAAACTCCTCTTGTTTGACTTCAAAAGTCAGAATATATCTCCATTTGGAATTGATGAAAAGAGTTAGATTCCTTTACTTCATGCTAAGGATTTTAGCACAATCCTGATAATATTGAACAATTTCTGTTTGAGAATAGATCTGTGGTTGCTGGAAAATTCTCCAACATTCTAGAACCATTCCATCCCACTAACGAAGATCTTGACATCCTCTCTCACGTTCTCGAGTTCTAGTTCTAGTTTCTGTAAGTTCTCTTAAATGCATTAAGCAACATAGATTGATGTAACACTTCAGTAGATTTGACCAATTTGTACCTCATTGAAAAAACTATACAATAAATCTGCGGAATTATAATCTGATAATGTAATAGGTATAGGTATTGATGATGAAGGATCACCCACATTCAAAGTTCAAACTTTCCTCTATCGCGCAATTAGGTCAGCTGATTTTTTTTATTTTTAAATTTACTTAAAATCCTTTTGGGCCAGTTTATAGCGTCATGGCCTTGTTTGATTGAAGGAATTTGCAAGGAATGAGAAGGAATTGGAATTGTAAATTCCTTGCTAGCCAATAGCCATGCTTGGATCACTGATTGAAGGAATTGAAATTTATTAATTCTCTTTAATTCCTTTAGCCTTGGGATTTCATAATTCCATCCTATACACAATGGAATTTAAGTCATTCCTGTGGAATTGATACAGATCTACAAAAACACCCCATCCCACAGTCAAACAACGTCGATCTGTTCAACACCTTTCAAGGCTGCCCTCTATTCATGTTTTTCATCTCCTCCAATTCCTCTTCTTCATCTCGGGCCACCCTTCATCGTCGACCTTTCGCCCATCCTCACACCTACGTCGGCCATGGTCCACAACTTTTTCTTCATCATCGAACTCCGTCGCCCTTCCTCACCCTTCATTCGACTCATCTGCTTCTTGATGGATCTGTGGGCCTAACAACCATGCCGATTGTGGTCGACCGGCTTTTCAGCCGATGATTTCTGTTTGATTTATGTTCGTCTACGATTCCTAGGTTATTGTTCCTTAATCGATTTTTGTTTTGTGTTAACCGATCAGTTACTCCCGTTCTCGATTATAGTCTGTTATTTAATCGGTGTTTCTAATCCATGTTTCTTGATTTCTATCTGTTCATCGAGGGTTCACACCTATGACAAGAAACCGTATGTTCATCAAGGAGAGTACAATTGAATTAGAGGGGTGAATTAGTCATTTTACTAGAATTCTAGTTCTAATTCCAATTCTTTTAACAAAGTTACCAATCAATCAGGATTGGGTGTTTTTTCATATTCCAATTCCTTATAAATATTCTTCTATTTTAGTCTGTTGTTATAAGTTTAGACATTTCTTGTTTTTAAGGTTTTGATGAACAAATTACCCATTTCATGAAAGTTGAGTTTTAGAGGACTTGATTGTTACTAAAGTTTTTTTCATTATGATTTGAATTGATCCATAACCTATAAGTTGGAGAGATTGATATCCCACATTTTATGTGGACTAATGCACTTCTATTCTTTAACTAGATTAGATTTCCTAGGTTGGTTTAAAAACATGATAAATATCTCAATATTAATAATAAAATATTAAATAGTTATAAAACACGAACGTGATGAGTATTTAAAAAAATGTGATGACGTCAATACCCAGATCAATGGTGGATGCGTTGACGCGAATGTTAGGGTAGACGTCACGGCAGAAACATGATATGAAGATACATGATTATATTTCTTGTACAAGCTATCGATCACGATTGGTAGGGCATTATAATTAATTAAAATCAAAACGATTATAAAATATTTTAAAATGATAAAATTTAGAATTTAGTTAAATATAATATTTTAAAATATTATAAAGAGTAAATATGATATTTATAAATTAAAGTGGGTAAATATGATATTTTAATGTTTAAAAAGGGCATATATGAAATTTCTCTAATAATTTTGATTCAATTTTAATAAAAAAAGTCAAAGTTTGAATTCTAAATTTAATAAAATAGATGATCATGAGTGAGCATTAAATTTGTTTTATCAAATGAAGGGATATTATTGCTCAATAATTTTGATAAATGTTAGTCTTTTATTGTCTTTTATCTTTAAATATAAACAAAAGACTAATTTTAATCATTTTTATTAGACAATCCTATCCGTTCTTTTTGATCAATTTAAATATCAACCATCCATTAATATTGAAATCAAAATTTGATTTTGATTTTGACTTTTATAAGTCAAAATTGTTTACTTATTTATATTTTAAAATTATTGTATATAATTTAAATCTAATCCTACTAAAATTACTAAGTTAAATAATAAATATTAATTATATTAAACACTACATTAACGTACGATAAATAATTATATATCTTAAACATTCAATAACTTAAATAAAATTACTAATTTAAATCTCAACCCGTGTTATTTTAAAAGTTATTTTTAAATTAATTATATTTTAATCTAATCTAATCTCATTTGTTATTGTAAATTAATTTCTGAATTTATATGATTATATATATGAAATTTTAAATTAACGTATAATAAGTAATTTTTTAATCATTTTTTATATTCTCATATTTTTCATGTTTTATAATTATTTAATATTTTTTTATTGATGATTAATATTTATTATTTTTTTAAACTAACATGTGTATCACACGGACATTTAATTTAGTTTATATTAGAAGATTAGAAGATGATTTTGTAAATGTAGTGATTTAAAAAGTGTCGTTAAGTATGACAGAAACTTAGACATACGATTAATAAAGTCCTAATTAACTATTAGAAAATAGGGTTTGATAGAAGGTGAAGAAAATTAAAGATGATGTTTAGGGACAAGTGTACATCTTAGTTCATGTTTGTTTGATCTTTTGACCAGCCTACAGTTAGTTATTTTGGCGTCAAATCGTTGAATTAACAGTTAACAATCAGTTAGTTAGTTGAGTACAAACTGTCCAAAATAACTTACAGTTAATTCGATTGATAACTATTTTTGATAAGTTACTATAATCAGATTTGAAGAGTAGGCTTTGGCGAGCCAACTTTCCTACTATTTATCTTTCACTAATCAACGCTCACTATTATATTAGTGTTGCCCTTCAATTCCTCTATGGTGCCATGGGACTTGCCTAAGGCTATCAATTCGCGTCGGGTTTGTATTATTGGGTTCTTGTCGTTCGGGTCAATTTCGTGTCGACTCAATCTTGACCCATTTATTTTCGTGTCAGGTTCGGGTTGTGTCAGTTTTTTTTGTGTCAGATTCGGGTCGTGTCGACCCATTTTGGCCAAATGCTATCGGCGAGAAATTTTTCGGTTTTCAAGTACGATTTTTGAATACGGTTTTCCTTTTTAACTACGATTTTCTTTATCAATATTTCAAATTCCATGTTTGTTTTCTAACTTTTGGTAAGAATTTTGAAAACGATTTTCGTTTATATTCTAACTTCAATAATCAATGTTCGTTTCAATTGTATTCGAACTTCAAATTCGGTATTTATTTCAGTTTGATTCAAATTTTGATTTTATTTTTTTATTCACTTATATAAATGAATATAATAAAAATTTGATGTATTACTATTCTATCAAGTACCAATAAATAATGTCATTGAACAACCAAATATTTAAATCATTAAATAGAATTATGAATCGATTCAAAATACTAATTAAAGTATTATCTATCAAATAATCAAATATAAAAGTACCAAAATTATATAGTGAAAATAACAAATACCAAAATAACGTACTATTGTTTTAATTGTAAATCTTTTATTGTTTATTTTAAGTTTTTAACGTTTAAGGATTTTGTACTTTTGTTTGACGGGTTTTATTGCCCTAAAATGTCAGTCTCTTATTTGAATTCACAATTTTCTTTTTAAAATTTAAATTTTAAGTATTAAAGAAAATTTTAAAATGTTATAATTTTACCCTTAAACGGGTCATACGGGTCACTTTCGGGTTGTCGGGTTGACCCTAACCCGACCCATTTATTTCCGTGTCGATTTCGTGTCAACCCGCTTTTGACCCATTTCGGGTTCGTGTCAGGTTTGGGTCACTTTTTTCGTGTCGGGCTCGGGTTGGGTTTCGTGTCGACCCAAAAATTGCCAGCCTTAGCCTTGCCACTAGAACCCCTCAACTCAAGGATGCACAACCCCTTAATTAGGGATGTAAATGAACTGAGCTATTCGAGCTCAAGCCTATATTAAAACTCATTTAATAAACGAGCCGAGCTCGAACTTCAAAGAGTGGGCTAGCGAGCCTAAACGAGCTCCATATATAAAATAATTTATATTTTATATGTTTAATTTTTAATAATTATATATATCATTTTAATAAAAATATCAAAAAAATACCCGAGCCTAAACGAGTTGAACCCAAGCTTAATAAATATTAAATGAGCTGAGCTCGAGCTCAATATCATAAGCTCTAAACGAGTCGAGCTCAAGCTTAAAATAGCCTAAACGAGTCTTGCTCAATAAGTGTCTAGCTCAGCTCGGCTCGCTTACATCCCTAATCACATCAACCCTTTATTAGTTGAATATATAACAAGGTATATCAAACCCGTGCGTTGCACTGAGTGATATTCAAATAATCATATTCTTAGTACTTCAATTTACACATAATATTATACATAAGATGGTAGTTTAAAGTTGGCATACATAGACTATATTTTAGTTTGACATGAATCTAATGCATTTCCCGATTACATTATATACATAAGGTTACGTGACCTAGTAATCTTATAAGATCAAATGTAACTTATATAAACATAAGGTTAAAACGTGAAAATTAATTAAGAGCTAAAATTGAGAAATTGAAATGAATAGTATTTTTACTTTGGAAGTCATATCCATGTTCATAAAGGGACTTGAATCATTAACCTTTAAAGAGAGAGGATACCTTCATAATTGTTGTCTGTTGATACCGATAGGCCAAATTGGGTTTAGTTTGGTGAAAAACGAAAGTTGAGTAAAGGTTAAAAATAAAATTTTAAAGAATAGTATTTTTATGTTAGTAGATAGGGTTGTAAATAATAATAATTTTTTTTAATAGCTAACAAACACTCTCTAATCTACACCTATTATAACAAAACATGAACCCTTAACCTCAAATTGGGAAGGATATTTTAATACACTTTGATACTGCTGTGGCAAATACCATTTGATTTGTAAATAATAGTAAATAATTATATGAGATAAAATGCATTTTGTATAAAACGAAGGGTAAAACTAAAAACATTATTAAGGGTAAAAAGTACGGCTGGCATTCATTGACACGACCTAAAACCCGACACGAACCTAACCCGACGTGGGACAACACGAACCCAACACGAAAACAAGCTGGTGGGTTAATAATGGGTTGACACGAAAATGACACGAAATTTTTTGAGTGTCAACTCGATAACCCGAAGTTGACCCATTTAAAAATTTGTTTCCAAGAGTCTTCCAAAAAGAGAGTTACGTATGGGCTAGAGTAAGTGACAAAGGGTCTTGGGAGGGGGACATATGGGTTTGGAATAGAGGTTGGTAGACTCATTAACAGGGAGATCAGGGAGAAGAAGTATCTAATTTGTTATGTTTGTTATTTTCGTGTTACTTATCTAAACAGGACGGGAATGACTGCTAGGATCTAATTAAGTATACATGGTGAAAGAAATGAGAAATCTTGGAGAAACGAGACTGTAGGTGCTGAAACAAAGTGGTCCAAATTGGTACCACAAAAAGTCTGTATTTTCTTTTGGAGGGAAAGTTTGGAGAGACTTCCAATGTGCTCTAATCGAGAATTATCAGTGGAGCGTGGCATAGTTATTTCTTCAACTTCATGTCCGATTTGCTTGTCCAAGGTAGAAACAGTTAAACATGCTTTATTAAGTCGCTCAAAGTCTATAAATATTTAGATTCTTCTTTTCAAGTGGTGGCAATTACAAGACACAAGTGGGATTGTTATCCGATTGTTTCAAAACTCCGGATGTATGTTCTTTATCAATTTCTACTTTTGATATTTGAGAAATTTCAGTTTGGTCGACAACTTACTTTATTTGGGAAAAGACGCAAAATGCTTGGATGTTCAAAGACAACAAAGGATGACATCTTTATGAAATTCAAATTAAACTATTTCAGTTATTGAGAATCAGAATTAGATGTAAAGGTTTCCAGTGGATCAATGTCGTAAGAAAGTCCACAAAGCGGATTAACAGTCATTTTAATTCACAAACTGCTTCGGATTTTAATGATTTATCAATAAAGAGAACTTGTTGGATGTGCAAATAGGAAATTCACATGTATGAGCTCAAATGGCTTTAACCCTCAGCAAATTGGATTTGTTTCTTATCACAAAAGAATTTTATGATTGCTGGGGTACACTGGAAGCAACGGTTTTGACTCGCAGGTTGTTTGACCACTGCACCATGATGGTAGTATCAATGATGGTGGACTATGGACCAAAACCTTTTCGGGTATTTGATTATTGGTTAGAGCATGAAGAGTGTGAAGTGGTTGTATCTATGGATTGGAATAAGCAGGTGACGTCAACAAATCCGGATTGCATCTTCCGTGACAAATATAGAACATGAAGATGGATTTGAAAATTTAGGTAGGGGAGAAATTTGGGAGCTCGAACAAGGAAATAGAAAAGTTAAAAAGGGATCAATGCACTGGGAACAAAAAGTTGAGTATAAACGCTAACTGAAGAAGACGGTAAAGTGGTTGGAAACAAGAAAGAATCGGATGGAAAAAGAAAGATTGAAGATCGACTTGATCAAACAAAGGGCCCACGTAAAGCGGGACTTAGAAGATGACGAAAACAAGAGATTTTTCACTATTCCTTAAAAAAAGTATTATGTTCAAACTTGATATAAAAAAAGCATAACGAAGTTAATTTAAACTTTCTTATTAATACCATGTCACATATGGGATTTGGATCTAAATGGATAAGCCGGATAAAAGCTGTCTTTGAATCATCTTCATTTTCCATCCTAGCAAATGGCTCACCAACCAAGGAAAATTACATGGAAAGAGGAGTAAGACAAGGTTACCTATTAACCCCTTTTATCTTCCTTTTACCTGGCGAAGGTCTTAATGTTGCTTGCAAAAATGCCCCAAGCCAAAACCTAGTAAAGGGGGTTGAAGTTGTTCATGATAAAGTTTTCATTTTCCAATTACAATACGCGGATGATACCGTACTCTTGAGAGCTTAAGAGAATAGTAATATATAAAATATACATTTGGTAATAAAATGTTTCTCACTTGTTTCGGGTTTGAACGTCAGTCTAAGCAAAAGCTCCATTTTCGCTAGGGTGCTTCAAAATAGAGTTCAAGTGCTGGATGGAAAAATGGGACGCAAAGTCCGTTCTTTCCCTTACAAATACTTGGGTCTTCCTATTGGTGTCAATATGTGTAAGCTGATTAATTGGATTCCGGTCATCAACAAATTCGAAAACAAACTTTCGGATTGGAAATCGAGGTCTCTATCTTTTAGTGGTCGTTTCACTTTGGTCAATGTTGTGTTTGGTACTCTCCCTCTGTATTACTTCTCATTGTTCCATGCACCGATTGGAGTGTTAAACACCTTGGAGAGGGAAAAATTTCTTGTGGAGAGAGGGGAGTCTTCTAATGGGGTTTATAGAGTTATATGGGAAAGAGCTTTAGTCAAATTCAATTCTAGTGGGCTAAATATTGGCTCATTAAAGGATCAAAACATAGCCTTTTAAAAAAATGGTAGTGACATTTAAGGGTTGAGGGAGGGTCTTTGTGGGCTCGGATAATAAAAACATAGTATGGGTCGGGTGGGGGACCAGAAAAAGTAAACTTTGTAAAGCTTTGGGGAAGCACTTGGGGTAATATAATTTAGATCGCAAGGGTCATGGCTGGTGATGGTTCATATAAGATGATGGTTCTTTTAAATTTAAAAAGTTGCGCATCTTACTGGATGACAAGATTCTTCAAGACGGATTGGATCAACAGGTAACCTACAAGATGATCAATTGGATCTACAGGAACCTACAAGATGATCTAGGTTAGTGCCCAAAAGGTTTGCATTTTTTTGTTGTGGACTTTGAACCAAAGATTACATGTTAGTGTGCTCCTAGGTAGAAGAGGTAGTGACATTCCATCAGTCTTATGTCCTCTATGTGGAGATACGATTGAAAATATCAATCATGTGCTCGTTTGATGTTATTACTCACACAACATTTAGGACAAATTGGCTTCCTGGTGGGACGTGAGGGACTTCAATCTCATAGATGTCAACCAATTAGTTGGTTTCGGTATGAAATTCAAATGGAAGTCGTTTTTGTGGATTAGAGAGCATGGTTGTCAATCTTTAGTATCTACCGGTTTGTTAATGGAGTCTAATTCATGTGTAAGTGTATCAACTTCAATTGTAATGGGTGGGTGGTAAAGTTTTGTAAACTAAACTGTTTCTGCTACTAGCAGAATGGGTTGCTGCTTTTGATTTGAAACTATATAACCATGTGAAACTTTATTAATGATAATTACTTATTGTCTTTCAAAAAAAAATCCGGTTCATAACTTAATATCATCTAATTTAGATATTATTATAATTACAAATCACTGTCTAATACCATGTAACTAGGGCTGAACATAGGTCGGTTTTGACCCCAAACCGAACTATTATCGGTTATGTGTTTTTCCAAACTAATGGGTATCCGTTTTAATGGGGTGGTTTGCGGTTTGTGACAACGGATCGGTTTTATTGGTTAACCGTTATACTAAGTTGGGCCAAACTTAATGGGCTTCGTTATTTCAGAATATGAGCTTGAGTTATATTTTTTTATTGATTTATAGTAGAGACAAATTTAGGCCAAATAATTGATTATTTTCTATGACTTGCTAAGCCAATTGTTTTTTATAACAAAATGGTAGGCTAGAGTTATATTTCATACACAAATTGGGATCGATGGTACACACCTCTTGACACCCATCAATTCACAACTTGTGAATTCATTTTTAATATATTTAATAGGCCCATATAAAAGAAACAATCAAGTGTTCAACGTTTACAATAACTCTAGTAGTTCAATACATGAAAAAACGACATAATAAGTAACAAAGTTCGAACTTTTATAAAAATATAACTGCATGATGCACAAAAAATGAACAAGTATTCAAATAATTAAATAATAAATATATAGAATAATTAAATAATAAATTATTATCGGTTCGGTTTGGTACTTGTTTGGTTACGTGTACAAAACCGAAACCAACTCACTATCTATCGATTATAATTAATTTTCATTTGATTCAGTTTTAATGGTTCGATTTTAACAATTTATCGATTATTGTTTGATTTTTCAGATAAGATGCCACCTGTTTACGCGTGCATCAGCGTTATTCAATACTCAACCAAACCTAACATTGATGAACCATTTTTATACGATTTTAATTTTTTTTCTTTTAGCAAACGTATATAAACCAGAGTCAACAGCTGAAGTCGTTCCTTCTCCAGCTGCAGCATCTCCATGAACGATGGCTCTGATTCCTGTTGAACACCATCCATCTTCTTCCCCAACCCATAACTACTACTACGATGTCTTCTTGAGCTACAAAGGCAAGGATACCCGGAAAACTTTCACCGATCATCTGCAAACAGCTTTGTTACAGTTAGGGATTCGCACCTTCACAAACATGTACGAATTCGGGGAGCTACAGAGACACCAAGCAATCGCACATTCTAGAGTCTCTGTAATCGTACTTTCGGAAAACTACGCTTCTAGTAATCGATGTTTAGATGAACTCATGATGATTATTGAATGTAGAAAGAGATTTGGGCAATTTGTGTTACCTGTGTTTTATCGCATCGATCCTTCCGAGATTTTGAAGCAATGTGTTGAAATTAGGTCAGAATCTGATGTAAGGAGGGAAGCCTGGAGATCCGCACTTGAGGACGTTGCAGAAATGGCGTCCGAGTACGGGATGATTTCGCATAATTCTGCTGAAGGGTAAGTAATTTTCTTAAGCGTTTAATACATAACTGAATTCTATTTACAATATAGTAAAAGGAACACCTATACTTTTCGCTGTGGGATCACCATCACTGTTAGTATCTTGACAACAAGGACGTGACGTGTAATTGATGAACTATCTTTTTAAAGGGAGTCCTATGAATTCAAAATTAACAATTATGCAGAAGATTTAATGGAAAATGTGTTGAATTGTAGTTACAGTACCCACCATAGGCACAGTTAATGAGAAACATTTCAACTACAATTCAGAAAATTTTGCAATGAGATGACTATATATTTAGTTAATACAATGGACACGACTGCTATCCATATCTAGCCCTGGATGGGAGCCAGTTTTTGGTATAAAGATCACTTCACCAATTTTGAACAGATATAGAATGATTATTACATCTGTAAATTACAATGATTGTTTTTCCATGTTCTTATTCCTCATCTGTTTTCCTTTATATTTAGGTATGAAGCAAAGTTTGTTCAAAAGATTGTCTATGTGATTGAAGACAAACTCAGACGACCAATTGTGAGAGTTGCTCGATACCCTATTGGAATAGATTTCCGGTCCCGAAATATTAGCTTGTGGCTACAGCAAAAATCAACCGATGTTGAGTTGCTTGTTATATGTGGGATGGGAGGAATTGGAAAGACCACCTTAGCAAAACATGTTTACAATTTAAACTTCAGAAGATTTGAGTGTAGCAGCTTTCTTGCAAATGTAAGAGAGACATGTGAACAGCCAGGTGGTTTAGTTCATCTACAGAATCAACTTCTTTCAAATGTTCTCAAAGGGGAAAGGCCAAAGATCTGGAACGTGGATGAAGGTATCATTAAGATTAAAGAGTCGTTGTGGCATAAGACAAGTCTGCTTGTTTTGGATGATGTGGATGAAATGTACCAACTAGATGGCTTGATTGGGAATCGGGAGTTTAATGCAGGAAGCAAAATTATTATAACTACAAGAAATAAGTGGTTTCTAAGAGCTCATGATGTACATAGAGTGCATACAGTTGAAAAATTAGATCACAATGAATCACTGGAGCTCTTCAGTTGGCACGCCTTTGGGAAAAAGCATCCTGGTGAAGGTTACATGGATCTTTCAGAACGTGTAGCACACCGTTGCCTGGGGATTCCCTTAGCTCTTGTAGTTTTAGGTTCTTCTTTGGCGGGAAGAAGTAGAGCTGTTTGGACAAGTGCGCTTGAAAAACTGGAAGCAATTCCTGATGCACAAATCATACAGAAACTAAAAGTAAGTTATGATTGTTTGCAGGATGACCATGACAGAAACTTATTCCTTCACATTGCTTGTTTCTTTATTGGGGAAGATAAAGATTGTGTTGGTAAAATACTAGATAAGTGTGACTTCTTTTCGGTAGCTGGGATCCAGAATCTCATTGATAGATGTCTCTTGAATCTTGAACTTGGCACCAAGTTAATGATGCATCATTCAGTTCAAGAGATGGCTAGAGAAATTGTTAGAAAAGAGTCACCTACACTGCCTGGGGAGCGTAGTAGACTTTGGCATCATGTTGATTCATTTAGTGTCTTAAAGGAGAAAAGCGTAAGATACATACTTTAAAGCTTTTGAATTTTGATTTGGTGATAGATAAGACGCATACCTTTCTTATTGCATGTGTGTATTTAATTACTTATTTTCACAGGGTACAAAAAGAATTGAAGGCCTTGTGCTTGACATGCATATGTTCAACAAAGACAACACTGGAAAATCAACCTTAATTGGTCACGAATCAAGAAAACGTCAATGTGAAATATTTCCTAATGAAACTTCATCGAAAAGGCGTCATCTTACCCTCTTCTCTTGGGAACGGGTGCATAGCTTTTTCAAATTCCCAAATGAAATGGATTTGGAAACCGATGCATTTTCAAAGCTGGAAAACCTAAAATTACTTAGGCTCAATCATGTACAACTCGATGGATGCTATGATAGTTTTCCTGCACATTTAAGATGGTTGTGTTGGCATGGTTTTCCATTAAAAAAGTTGCCTGATGATTTGCGTTTGAGAAATTTAGTTTCCCTTGATTTGTCTTATAGCCACTTGGAACGAATTTGGGAGCAAATCAAGGTATGTTTTTCTATTTTATTTCCCTCTTCGTATTTTTGCTTATCTAATGATCCAAGTGTAGGATTAAGCGATTAACCTTCATCTTTCTGAGCAGCTTCTTGGATTTTTAAAGATTCTTAACCTCAGTTATTCTCAAAGACTGATAGAAACACCAGACTTCTCAGGGCTTCCCGGTCTAGAAAAGTTGCTTCTCAAAGGTTGTGTCAGATTAACAGAGATTAGTGAATCTATTTCAAAGTGTAAGGATCTTACTTTGCTTGATCTTGAAGATTGCAAGAATCTAATTTGTCTTCCACGAACACTTTGGAGGCTCAGATTTCTTGAGACACTTGTTATTTCTGGTTGCTCATGTCTGCGTGAATTTCCAATGGAATTGAGGAACATGAAATCTCTAAAAGAGCTTCGCGCCAACGGGGTCACTCTAATAAACCAATCAACAACTGTAGCTATGAAAAACAAATGGTGGCATCCATTTATTTGGTCAAAACCTCAGAGAAATCCTGATATTCTCTGGGCTTCTTTACCACGCTCTTTAGTGAAACTGCGCCTTGCAAACAGCAACCTGACACAAGATTCTTTCCCCAAAGATTTCAGTAACCTATCTTTTTTGAGTTACTTAGATTTAAGTGAAAATCCACTTTGTGGTTTGCCAGAATCTATCAGAAGTCTGGGAAACCTTTTGACATTAGATCTTACCTCATGTCTAAATCTGCAATTGCTTTTAGATGTACCAAGCAGTTTAGAGGACTTGAGGCTAGATAACTGCATATCATTAGAAAGGATTACCAATCTTAGTAAGTATGCCTTACCTTACCTTATAAAAGATAATTGTAGAAAGCTGGCTGAGGTGGAAGGCTATTTCCGATTGGAAAGTATTACAAAAGTCAACCAAGAAATAATCAACGACCTGGGTTTGACCAATGTGGAATCAATTGGAAATCTTGAAGTACACCTTGATGATGGGTTTTCATATTACCATGGAAAACAACATATCCAGGTTCTCTCTCTCTCTCTCTCACACACACACTGAGTGTAGATATCTCTTTTGAAAATCCATTTTAACATTTCTTCAGTGTGGCTACTTGTCAGGGTTTGTTTCAATACGGTATATTTAGTACTTTTATCCCAAGTGAAGTGGTTCCCTGCTGGTTCAGTGAAAACAAAATAAAGGCAACATCAGTTACTGTTACTGTTCCCTTGGATGTTATGTTTAAATGTTTAAACATTTGTTGTTTATATGGGGACACATACACTGATGAAGTCTGGAGTCCTCATCCAACATTTACTAAGGTTCACAATAAGACCAAGAATCTTATATGGATATATTGTCCTGTATTCTTTGCTCTCCCAGACCACCAAGATTTGGCATGGTTAAGCCAATGGAAGTTTGGAAACCACTTGGAAAGCGGTGATGAAGTTACTATTTCTTTCATTTTTGGGGATGCTTTTCAGGTAAAAGAGTGTGGTGTAAATCTAATACCTCTCAATCAAGATGAAATTCTGGTTGAGGATTTATTAGAATTTCAACAAGATGATGAGGTTGTGGGTGGAGATTTATTTGAATTTGAGTTGACAGAAGGGATATATTTCATCATTCATGAGCGTTTCAGAAATATCATTGGAAATGATGATTGGACATCCACGCAGTGGTTTCAGGACTTATTTGGGGACTATCCGGATGCCATAGGTTCACATCTTCTATTGTTTTTTTTAAAGGAACTACATTATTTTAAACATCAGTACTTATTTACCTTTTGGTTAATGTGTAGATGCATTAATCGAGTCATGGAATGGAATTTGATGGTTAGAGAGATCAATTACCACTGCACATATCCAACTTCACATTCCATGTAATGTTTCCTTCTTATGGTTCACCACTTTCCTATTTGTCCAAGTTACTTGAAACTTCATTTTCTTTTGTATGTTCTGTTGACTGGAACTCGGAAGTTTTTAATAAATTGACTATTTTCAAGATGTTCTGATTTTCTGCGCTCTTCCTGCAAGTAAATCTATGTGTATTTCTATAAAATATTTGGGCATTTGATGCTTCTTTTTACATGTTCATAATAATGTAATTCTCTATCTCTACTGGTCTAAAGGTCAAAGATGATAGTTTTTATGTCAAGGGCTGGCATTTTAAATTTCTAATTCATTTTTGCAAACAAAATTCTTCCACATGAATTTCATTATGTAGGTGAGCGATGCTCAACTTGGTATTGGTTTAATGAGGGCTCTCGATGATCATGCGTTTTTGCATAGAAAATATTTGGATACGTTTGAGAATGAGAAAAATAAGAAAAATGGATATGAGTATGTGACTTCTGAAGTCTTTAACATTCATGCAACATAATCATAGTCGTTAAGATACCAATCCTGATATCTTGCTATTTCACTTTTCGATCCTTGGTAGGATCTCTGCAGGCATAGGATCTTACGTAGGATCCCGATCTTGAACATAGGATTATAAGATCTTGATCCGATCCTATCCTACTTGGCTGTAGTTAGTTTCAAGTAAAATTTACAAATAAGCTAATTTTGTTAATCTAAAGTAAAAAAGTAAATGAGCAACTGGTTAAGTAACTTTTTGAAACCTCATCCTTATGAGAGTTATCGAGAGGCCATCAGAGCTTCTTGATTTTTACAAGTACTCAAGTAGCTAGCTATATCTCCTCATACTTTGCTTTGTTTTTGGTTGGTGTTGGGCTATATGAGAGTCATGGAGAGGCCATGACTAAGCCCTAAGGATGAGGTTTCAAAATGGCTAGACTTGGTTTGATGATTTTCATTGTATGTTTTTCTAATGTTTGCCAGATTGAATATATAATGAAATTTTGGGTTAAAAATTAAAGCAGGTCATTAACTATATCATTTTATGGTCCTGGAAATTTAATCTGTAAAAAAAACAAAGACATGGATGAATTGAAAGCTGTCTCCTAATTGTTAGATCAAACAAGCCCTCATTCGTAAGTACTATCAGTCGAATTGACTACATGAGACATTTAAGCAGATTTTTATGTTTTTTAAGCAAATTTTCCTTCCAGGCGTGTAGTATATAGTAACACTTTATACTCAAAGTCCTTATACTGTTATTCTTATTTCTATTGAATGTTATATTTTTGCACCTTAAAATCCCGTTCTTATTGTACCTACAAAGAACACCTTGTCGAAATCTCTTTCGCATTGACAAATCGAATCAGTGAAAATAGGAAACCGTTCTAGCTTTCATTATGATTTAAATTGACCTTAAGGCTAATATTAATCTAATGTGACCCTAGAGCTTCAATTTAAGAAAAAAGTTCTTACTCTTGTTTGCCAAACTGTCAAAATATTTTCGAATCAATCATTTGAATACAGGGCCATTTTTTCAGGTTGAAAGCACGCAAATTACCTCAATATAAGGCAAAGGTAGGTCATTGTGTTTCTGGTAGAACTGAATAGGTATTTAGTTCAAAGGCCATAGAGGTAAACAATTTTGTAGAGCAATATCATTAGGATGCTACAAGTTTTATCATTTTCTTTGACATAATATTTTTAGCCAATTTATTTTTCCTTATTCTATTTCTGACTTGTAGCTCTTAAATTTGAGCACACCTGCAAAGGGTGCAAGTATGGCCCTCCATATCAGTCGCAATTTTAAGAAGTATGTGTTATATTTGTGCTATTGTGTAGTCAAGCTAAACATAATTTTCTATATATTTGTGCTATGGCATTCAAATTGACGAGATTCCTACCTCTTCTGTCATAGGGTTCTGTAAGTGATGCTACTGATGCACATAATTAAGAAGCTGAGATTTTAGCATATAACTTCTTGATTAGAACTCCTAGAAATGACATGAAATAAAGTACTATATACTTATATAGCAATTTTATGCAATAGATTCATTTTTTATTCTGAATTAAGAGATACCTTTATGAAACAGTTCAGTTACAGAGTCCTCAAGAGCATGAACAGTTTTTTTGTTGGGCAAATTGATGCATCCCTTCACAAACTCAATCATCTGGATGATGCTGTCTATGTTTCGTGTCTTCTGATGTGTCCGTCTCTTTTTCAGCCAAAATACATCCTTTTTCATGATTTGGATCAGTCCCTGCCCTAAGAGAACCTGGCTCTGAGGAAACATCTTTTTATTATTCTTTATTTTCTACATCATTATTTTATTCCGTTTTAAATATAACTAGAGAATATATATGAGGTTTCCTTTGATTATAGGTTATCTTAGATAACTAAATCATTTTTATAAAAAGATTTCTATTATTATTGTAACTATGTTGATTTGATAATCATAACAATTACCTCCCTGTCATCTTACCACTTCTAATTGCACAAGAAAGGGAATCCTAATCTGCATGCTTTTCAGGTTCATTGGACATTGTACACGAGGTTCTCCTAATTTCCTGAAGGCTACCGAAAGCCATGTGTATATCAAGTTCATTGCACATTGTATATGAGGTTATCCCATGACAGCATCACATTTAATGCTTGGTTAGTGATTAAAAGTTTATATTTTGCTGATCAATTATCGTTTGACTGATGCATTTGGGTTTATCGAAACTTAGTATATCCTGTTTGGTTAGCTTAGGTCCATTTTTGTTCAACTTAGAACAAATGCTCCATGAGTACCAAATTAGGTCAACTATTAGTTCGTTTTTTTGGGCTTTATCATTTCTCTGGTCATGTAAACAACATAAAATCGATTGGTTTTAATTGTGTTCCTATAATGAAACAACTACTTGAAGTTTAGCAGAACTCATTTGTAATCTTTTATTACCATTTATATGGTGATTTGGAATGTCTAATTAAAAATGAAGCTTCTTTTGTTATCTAACTTTATTTTGTTTTTTAGTGTCTGTTATTAGAGATAATGTAGACTAGGGTTTAGCAGCACTTATTTGCTACCCCTTAAATTTTTATAAATATTACATGATATCATTTTTATTTTGTTGTAGTGTTTTCAAACTTCAATTGCTACCCCTTAAACTTTTATAAATATTACATGATATCATTTTTATTTACATTTATGATATGTTTAAGAACGGTTTTCGCTAAACTAATGGTTTTGTTTGAACCACCTTATAGTCTTATACACACACGTACACACAAATCTTTCAAACTTCATGTGCTTCTATCATCAAAACGCCAATCTCAGTTGTGGTTAAACCCTTTATTTTTTGTGTCCCTACTAATGTAAACAAAATAAAGATGTTAATCCAACAGAAGCAAGCCATCCAGGAATGAACCTTGATTATTATCGACATACAGCTCAATAATATACTCGAGTTATGTGTCAAAGTATCATACAGTGCATATAGCCTACTACAACGCTATGGACATGTGATACATTTTCTGCCAATAAATGCAGTGAGCAACTTCATAGAAAGCTGCTGTGGGTGTAAATTACCAACCCCTCAAAAAAATTTTGGCTGACAATAAATTTCCTCTTCCACATGCCAAGTCTTATCCAAGTTTAATCTCAACCAAGCCTTCACAGTATGAACCCGAGGAATAGGCCAAAGAGTGCTTTCTGTATCATTAGACCAAAAGAATGCTTCATCTGCTTTTCAAAAGGCAATAATAAAGATTTTTTAGCACATCCTCACAAGCATCTTGGTTTACATTGATGTTATCCTCCTGTTCTTCCCATATGATAAGTTTCACATAGACATAGACTTACTTGCAAGGTTCTATTCTAGAATCACTAAGTACGAGATCATGTTATCCGAAAAGAAAATGGAGATTGGGGTCTCCTCTATTGATTTGTTTGGAATGAAAATATCTGATAGAAACTATCAGACACAATGCCACATTGCCCAAGAACTACATAGGTTTCTAAAAGAAGTAAACTCACAAAAAGAAGTAAACTCACAAAAAGAAGTTCAATAATTTCATGGATTACTCAATTATGTTGCTGATTTTGTGTACCAAAGCCATCAAACCACAAAATATATACGACAGCAGCTAAATGGGCAAAGGTTTATCATCGCAAAAAGAAGACTTCAGGGGGGTAATTGCTAATTAATGAAAATTAGCATTTAAATTTGGCAACAATAATATTTTAATTTTGTAAAGAGGATCGGCAGGCATATTAGCCGTCTCTTGTTTTTGGGGTGTCGAGAATTTTGTTTTCCTTTTCTTCTTTCGTTGTCTTCTCCAGGAGAAATACCTAGTTCTCGAATTCTAGGTAAATCAACCGATTATCAGGAAGTTTAACTGTTAATCAGTTTGTTGCCAATTTGATTTATATCAAATTGGTATCAGATCAGAGCCGTTCAATCCTGAGAATTAAATTCCGCTGATTCAAGATGTCGAAGAAGGTGGCAGACATTGATGCTGATTTAACCCAATTCAAAACGAGACAAATGACAGGCTCGATAAAATTGATCAGTCGTTGGGCGGATTGGAGGCGAAAGGGGATGAAACAGGGCAGCGATTGGAAGGGTTGGAGAAGAAACAGGACGAGATGATGCTCCTGCTGCTGAAGATCGCAAAACAGCCACCGCCACCACCGCCGACGGCGGCTCCAGCAGCGCCACGGCCGGCGATTCCGACTCCATCTTCAGGTGTCGGATCCTATGCGGAGATAGGCTGGTTGTATGATGATTTGGGATTCCCTCTGTTCCAGATTTCTTAAAGCAGCAACACTAATCAGGTTCCGTTGTCAAACTGTGGGTGGAACAGGTAATTTTAATTCTGAACCAATGAATTTCTCTTTTGTCGATACACGGGTACCATCTGTTAGCAGTGGGTATGGCAGAGGATCGGGATTTACAGGGGAGAGGGCATGGGTGCCGGGAACGGATTACCGCTTGAGAAAACTGAAAATGCCTATTTTTAATGGGGAGGACGCCTATGGGTGGGTGTTTTTGGCAGAAATATTTTTCGAAATGCAGGGGTTTACTCACTACTAGAAAGTTGTGATAAATAATAAGGAAATTGTGATAAATGTTACATTCTTAATAGGAGGAATATCTCAAGAGTATGACAGAGAAATATGGTGCGGATCCTGTATCTCATCCAATTGGTGATCTTGAAGTTTGGGGACGTGTGGCAAAAAGGTCAA
>JAUEJL010075249.1:0-16012 GCA_032274825.1 Drosophyllum lusitanicum | reverse complement strand
CCACCTTCAAAATCTGCTAAATCTTGAATCATGATGTCGAAGGAACTTCTTATCAGCAGTTCATGGAATCCCCCTCTTGAATTCTTGCCTGAGAACTCGCCTGAAATCAAGAAATTTGTGTGTGATTCTAGGGTTCGATGGGATTCTTAAATTATTGACCAACCATTGAAGAGAATAATATCACAAATGAAGAAGTGAAGGGAATATCTGTGACTGTTATTCTATCCTCTCACACTTGCAACTTGCAACAAACAAGAGAAAGGAACTTGAGTTTTGTTGTCTTTGGGCTCCAAAACTTGCAATAAGTTATGGTCCTACAACACTCCTAGAATTAAAGATGTGTTATATAGGCATTTGTGTGGGGGCATTTATTATGAGGCGTGCAATAATGGACAGTTCGTTTATAATGTGGCTTGGGGCATTAATTGGTTTGACTACTTACTTGCCTGTTTTATCATGCTGTGCTGATGCTACGATAAAAGTAGCATAAATTGGAACTTTATTTTTATTTTTATTGTTATTATTATTATTATTATATAGAAAAATACAAGTGCTCCTTTATTTCTGTTGTACTATTCATTTATAATGATTGGGCATACAAACAAATGTTTCAACTTTTTACATATATTATATATAAAATAAAATACTAATTTTCTTTCTCATCTCCTCCATTAATTTTAATATTTGTATAAATCTTACAAGTAGAAAGGTAAATTGGTAGAAATAATGGAAGGATATATCACGTCTCTATGTAATGTAATTCGAATTCATTGTTTACGAATAATTTCTACCTTTTACCCTTTCTTTAAGATAATTTATATATTCTGTCAATTCTCTTGCCTAGTGGTTTTCACTAGGATTGTTTGGCCCCGAAAAATCTCGAACAACCCTGCCTGCTGTTTATCCATCACGTGTGTTTACCTAGAGGTTTTGATCTATGATCGTCAAAAACAACAATAAGTTGTATGGGAAACCACTCCACTCGTATATTTATCCTTAGTGTATATATATTCTCCAAAATAAAATTTTCAGATGTGCAACATCATTAATAGTAAATAATACTTGAAACATTATGTTTTGTTGTTTAAAAGAATAGAAAAACAACTCTGTTACAATGTATAACAGGCTTACCACGTGATAGCCTTTCGATTTATTCACTTAAACACACATAATATCATTTTCATTTATTCAATTAATAGACTACTAGATCTCGTGTGATACACGAGTTGGTTTAAATGATAATAAATACTAAACATTAATAAAAATGTATTAAATAATAATAAAACGCGAATTAATTGAGAATTTAAAAAATGACGACGTACGACATCAACACTCTAACCAACAGTGGAAACATCTACGCGAGTGGCAGTGCAGACTTGACATGATATGAATATATGTTATTGTATTTCTTATATAAGTCATCAATCATTATTGTTACAATTAAGGGTAATAAAGTTAAACGTTATTGATTATAATTAAAAAGGATTTAAAATGATTATAAAATATTTTAGAATGATAAAACTAAGAATTTGGTTAATTATGATATTTTGAAATATTATAAAGAGTAAATATGATATTTATAAATTAAGGTGGACACATACGATTTTATATGATTTAATAAGGGCATATATGAAATTATCTCTAAAAATTTTGACTTTTTTTAGAGTCAAAATTGATTTTTTGATTTTAAATGAATGAATGGTTAAGATTAAATATTTTTTTTGAAATGAATGGTTCAAATCATATAATAAATTTTATCAAATTAATTTTTTATTTATATTAGAAGATTTCGGCCTATCATTAAACCAAAACCCAAAATTAATTTGGATATGATTTGAGCCAAAAAACCATTAGTAACAAATTTATGTTCGCTTAACTCGTTTGGCAAAGTTCCAAATAACCTTAACTTATAATCTAACAAAATAGGTTAATTAGTTTTACCTTTTATCTTTAAACCAAAATATAACTTTTTACTTACACATTTTCATCCAAATCCTTAAAACTTATCCAAACTATATGTTAAAGCTAGCCTTTTGAATTCCCTGATAGGCTGTAAAGCCCTAGACAAAATACGAGACAATCTTGATTTTGTGGATTTATTTATCTGAAATCCCAAAACCTTTGGGATCAATCTATCCTTCTATAGACATGATTAGTCTAAAGTGGAAACACCTACGTAACTCAAGGTTAAGACTACTAATCCGAAACCCACCTTGATTAATGCCGATTTAAGATTGTAAGTCTCTCAAAAAACAAATACAAGTTTTCATAAATTTTATGCGTTTGTTAGATTAAGAATTTCTTCATCAATTTAGATTCTATGTTATTATGAGTTCATCTCCATATCTAAGTTCATCCTCTTTGAGCTCATTTTAATATGATTTCATCCTTTAAAACCAATCATACTAACTACTATGATAATAATAATAATATAAAGTAATTCATAACTTATAGCTACAAACAATCGAACATCTTATTTAATACACACAATATTCGTATTTCAAAAATGTAATACATTAGATTACTTTTCAAAAAAGGGCAAATTACATTAAAACATAATAAACTTTGTCTTGGTTACCATTATATACAACCAACTTTATTTTCTTAAAAATAATACAACCAATTTTTATAATCCTCACATTGCATATAACGTGTTGTATACTATGAAAGTTACGATAAAATTTATTGTATACGATGAAAACTAAACAACAGACATATAAAAAAGTTGTTTGCATACGATGAAGGGATTATGAAAGTTAATTTTATTATTTTTAAATTTTTAAAATTAGTTGTATAATAATAAACAAGATAAAATTTATTGTATTTTTATGTAATTTCCGTTTCCAAAATGATTGGGCCCGCACGTGTGAGAATGGGCTGGTGTGAATCGAGAGAAACGACTCTCTCAGCATTGACGATCCCATCAACAAGTTCCAACTCTCGCAGGTTTGTTTTAAAATATCGCCCATTAGGGCTTTTTGTAGTTCTTGATTGGCCCTAATTTTTCGTCAATTGTTTGTTTCTATCAAATCTCGCGTAACTACGTGTACTACATAGGCAATACGATCATATCAATCGGTTTTCAGTTTTATCGCATTGCGTATCGAGCTAATTTTGTCTACATTCAGTCATTGATTGGTCTGTACTTAATCTGAGAATTCGTTTTTAATGTAGGAAACTTTCAATATTTTATAATCTGATTAAGCTTCAGTGATTCTACTTAATCTGGCTGTCTTACTGTTTTGTGATGGATTTTGCAGATTCTTAACCTGTTCTTCTTCTTTGTAACTGATCAATTCCCGACCTGCTTCACTTCTAATGAAAAAAATGGATTTGGTGTCTGGTTACAAGGTAATTATCGAGTTTTACACTGATCTTCTCCATGTTTGCTTTGCTTTTCATGTTTATATACCTGACTATGAGCTTATAATTAATGTATAGGGTGTTGTTGGGCTTGTTTTTGGAAACGAGAACTCAAGTTCAAATGAAGATAGGTTTGTTTTTATTTCAAGTTGTTGGTTTAAGGATTTAAAAGATTTGTGTTGACATAATATAATTGTGCATTGGATATCCTATTTTGAACTTCGGATGGTTTGGTATCTAGTTCCTAAATTCAACTTATGGCTAGTATGTTGCTTGGCTTGTTCATTTTTTTCCAACTTACCCAAAAACAACGGGCCTGATTCTTTGTTTTTTTAAGCAATGGCTATCACAGATCAGATATTGTTATCTTTGAGATGGGTTAACACTTTTTTATGGCATCATGTATCTATCTCTTTTGTAATTCAAGTAGGCTGCAGTATCTACTCCTTTAGAACTGACAATGGGCAGCGTGTTACATAATGGCCTGAATGATTGCTTATCCTTTTTTTAAATCCAAACAAATCAAGTTGTATGCAATTGTTTCCTTAATTAATGTACTTATGTACTATATATATGAATTTGTTGATAACACAGACCTGTTATATAATAGTATGGCTGATTAAGTTAATACTGTATTAAGTTGTGGATGGCTTTTCCTTTAATTCCAAGGCTAAGGTACTTCGTGGATGTCAATTGTAGTTATGTTGAACGCTTGCTCGATTGTATAAGTAATGGTAAGCTCCCTGATGATAGAAGAAATGCTATGGCAGAGCTTCAATCTGTTGTTGCAGAAAGTCATGCTGCCCAGTTGGCTTTTGGAGAAATGGGTTAGTACAGTTTCTCTTACAATGATATGCTGGGCTTTTATTTGTCCATAATGCAGTGCATTGATCTCTATTGCAGGTTTTCCTGTACTACTGGGCATCCTAAGGGAACGTGACGATGTTGAAATGGTTTGATGTGTTCTACCTCTTATCTTTTGTGTTTTTTGGTGGTTATCTAGTAGTTTTATGCTGTATTTCAAAGAGCAGTTTTTATGCCACACTTCAAAGAAAATGACATGATTTTCCCTGTTCCATAACTGGAGTACAGAATGTTTTACAGCTTAAAGCATCTTAGAACCTAGTGAGTTAGTTAACTAGTCATATATGTGCATTAACAAATGGGAGAATTAATTATTAACAAATTGACACTGCAAGTAGTCGAGCTGTCTAGGAACCTGTCGTATGTGGTGCATCACCACGAGAGTATCTGTTCATCATGCACACATTGTAATGAAAGCCGAAACACTAGTGACTTGTATCTCGAGCTTAATGCTTCTCGATGAAGCAAGAGAAGTAGGGAGTAGGGACTATGAATGTCCAGTGCACCCTAGTGTCGGTGAACTTTTTCCTACTCCTTAACCTGGTTGTCAGCATAAATAATCACTGTGTCTTTTTTCAATTTGTATATACATCACATTAAAGGGATAACCATTTTCAACTAATAGTCTAATACTGCTATATATTCATGGATTGTCGAAGGTCCGAGGGGCTCTAGAGACTCTTGTGAGTGCCTTAACACCAATTGCTCATGTAAAGTTGAATGCAAATGAGGTTCAACCAGCTCTGATGAACACTGATCTTCTATCAAGAGAAGGGCAAAGCATTTCTCTTCTTTTAAGCCTACTGGTAAGGCTTCTATATCTTGATCCTGTTACCCCTCTGAAAAATTCTGAAAATGTTTGCTTTATTGTTTTGCAACTGGTAATCAAATATATTGTCAGGGAGAGGATGACTTCTACATAAGATATTATACGCTTCAACTCCTAACTGCCCTTTTAACGAATTCCCCAATTAGGTACGTGTCTCTCTCTACCCACATTCTTCTGGTCTTATCCATGAGTGTGTGTGTGTGTGTGTTTCAAAGCTACTATTGGCCTATTGGGTTGGAAAGATATACTGAGGTCTTCTTCAGGTTACAGGAAGCCATTCTTACCATCCCTTGTGGTATAACCCGGCTTATGGATATGCTTATGGATCGTGAGGTATGAACTGTTATAACAATTGAAATATTCATATTTTGATGATGTTGGTGGTTTTTTGTGTTTAAATACAACATTCACTGGCTTTTAGGTCATACGGAATGAGGCCTTGTTACTTCTCACCTACTTGACTCGTGAAGCAGAGGTAATGTTTCCCTTATTCACTTTCAACTTATTTGTCCAGCAATAAAGGTAAGTTCTTTTTATTTTCCTTCCTAATTTTCTTTATTTCACTAGGAAATCCAAAAAATATTGGTCTTTGAGGGTGCTTTTGAGAAGATTTTCAGTATCATTAAAGAGGAAGGAAGTTCCGAAGGTGGTGTCGTTGTGCAGGTAAATTTACACATGATTTGCATTCGGTTGTTCTTGTTCAACTTTTCATGAAATTCTAATACGTTACAATATTATAACCTCACAGGACTGTCTTGAATTATTGAATAATCTCCTCCGCAACAATTCATCTAATCAGGTTTGAGTTTCTCCTTTTGGAGTATTTCTTGGAGGGAGATTTGCATTTGTTCTGTTGCTTTTTTACCACTGTATAAATGTTGTATAGGTGTTACTGAGGGAGACGATAGGCTTTGACTCATTGATATCGATTTTAAAGCTCCGCGGAACCACTTACAAGTTTACTCAGCAAAAGGTCATCAATCAGAACTACTTTTTACCTTAACTACTATTATCATTATTCTCTTACATTTCTTTAACCATTTCCTAGAAGGCTTATTATTTGCTTTCCTTTGTTTTTCAATTAAATTGATGCCTATAGACAATCAATCTTCTGAGTGTCTTGGAAACAATTAGTTTGCTGCTGAATGGAGGTCTGGAAACTGATCCTTCAAGCAAGAATAATAGATTGACAAACAAAACGATTCTTGTCCAGGTTAATTTTTGAACTCCAGCTGTATGATTTAGTTGCATAATATCATAAATAGACTTTATGCATCATCATCACTCATGGTTTTCAATCTCTATTATTGTAGAGAAATGTTGTAGACCATCTACTAATGCTAGGTGTTGAAAGTCAATGGGCCCCAGTTGCTATACGTTGTTCGGTATGATAAGTTCTTCCACATGCACAATTTAAGATTTAACTTGTTCCCATAATTCTTTAAAAATAACTTGTTTTCAAAAAAACATATAACCAATCTAACATGTATTACTCATATAACATGGTCAGGCCTTTCAATGCATAGGTGATCTCATTTCTGGACATCGTCAGAATCTTGATGCCATTGCAAGTAAATCACTTGGTGATGAGCCAGAAGTTGAGCCAGAAGTTGAGCCAGCTCTGAATTCAATTCTACGAATTATTCTTCGGACTTCAAGCATGCAAGAATTTATTGCAGCTGACTATGTTTTTAAGAGCTTTTGTGAGGTTCTTATTGTTTCCATTTTTTCATAAAGAGTTTGTCTCGTTCTTTTACCTTACATGTTCACTGTTTAAGGAGTTGATTCTAATTCTACGTGGTATTTAATAACCAACTTAATCAGCAAAACAGTGACGGTCAAACGATGTTAGCATCAACTTTAATCCCCCAGCCTATTTCAATGACCAATGCTCGATTTGAGGAGGATGTGAACATGTCCTTTGGAAGGTATATCTTTTTTCTAAGGCATAATACATGCAAACTCTCGCTCTCTCTCTCTCTCACACACAAACCTCCCAAATCTTGCTCTAATTGGTTTATGTTGCAGCATGCTATTGCATGGGCTTGCCATGAGTGAACATGATGGTGACCTTGAGGTAATGTGAAACCTATTCCAATCTACTTTTTTCTCAGCTCACACTTTATATTGAGCATGAGAATGAAAGAACATATGGTTTGTGTTATGCAGACTAGTTGCAGAGCTGCTAGTGTTCTTTCTCATGTAATGAAGGATAATATTCAATGCAAGGAAAAGGTGCACAAGGCCACAAGCTTATTCTTAGATATGTCTTATTGTCTTGCCTATGCTTTGAATTTGTTCATAAATACTTTTTTTTCAAATGAAAAAAATTTAATGCAGGTTTTACAAATTAAACTCAAGTCATCAATGCCGTCATTAGAATCCCCAGAACCCCTATTGCACCGGATGGTAAAATACTTGGCTCTTGCATCTTCCAAAAAGGGCAAAGATGGAAAATCAACTACTCCAAGAAATTCATATTTCCAACCAATAATCTTGAAACTGCTCGTTACATGGCTCTGTGATTGCCCAAACGCTGTGCAGTCCTTCCTGGATTCACGTCCTCATTTAACCTATTTAATTGAGTTGGTATCAAATAACGATTCAACAGTTTGTGCAAGGGGTTTAGCAGCTGTTCTTTTAGGTGAATGTGTTATTTATAATAAAAGCATCGAACCAGGAAAAGATGCTTTTGCTATAGTCGATACCATAAGTCAAAAAATCGGGCTTACATCTTACTTCTTGAAGCTTGATGAGATGCAAAAAAGTTTCCTATTTTCATCCGAGAAGTCAACTCAGACTCAACCACGTAAACCATTGACAAGATCAAATGCTAATAGTATGACAGAGATGGAGGATATTGACGAGAATGAGTCAACTGATAACCGTAATGATGACCATCCCATGCTTGCTTCAATGTTTGACTCCCAATTTGTCAACTTCATAAAGAATTTGGAAGGTGGTATTAGAGATAGCATTGTGAAAATATATAGTCATCCAAAAAACAATGTGTCAGTTGTTCCTGCAGAATTGGAACAGAGAAAAGATGAAAATGATAAAGATTACATCAAGCGACTCAGATTATTTGTGGAGAAGCAGTGCTCCGAGATACAGGTAAATTGAATAATTTTTTGGTTGATTCTTGTCTGTGCTAATTGCATAAGGAATGAACATAGGGCTAATTTCTATTTTGGGTAAAATTACTTTATTCCAAAAATAAAAACATGAAAACGTTCAAACATGTAAATAATTTCAGTATTTCACTAAGGGTAATCTAGGGGTGAGCATGCGACCCGATAGACCGAAAAAACCGACGAACCGGACCGAACCAGACCGAGATCGGTCTGGACCGGGACTGGTCGGTCCGGTCTTCGGTCCTTGTTTTTTATAGATTTCGGGTTTCGGTCCGGTCCGGTCCGGTTTTGTTTAATATAGTGTATAAAACCACCAATAGACCGAAAAAACCGACTAACCGGACCTGACCGGACCGAGACTGGTCGGTCCGGTCTTCGGTCCTAGTTTTTTTATAGATTCCGGGTTTCGGTTCGGTCCGGTCTTTTTCGGTCCGGTCCGGTTTTTGAACCGATCTCACCCCTAGTGGTGGCAGAGTTCCGTGGTGGTGGTGCGGTGGCAATGGCTGAGTTGGAAGGCTGCCATGGTGGTGGTGGTGGTAAGTCTCTAATAAACTGCAAAATGATGAGATATATTAGTATATAAAAGTTTAGTAATTTTAATTAATTTATAGATGTAAAAAGGGAAAACAAGCCGACTTTGTTTGGTAAAATGGATACATGTCAAAAAGTCCAAAATACCCTCATGTGCAAGGCACATGAGGGCTTCTAATGGAAAAAGATAACGGCAGTTAGGCTAAAGGACTAGAATCGAAACAAAGTGACAACCACAGTGACTATTTTCGTAATTTTTGAAGTTACGAACTAAAAGTGAAAATCAGTAACAACCACATGGTCCATTTTTGTAATTAACTCAAAATTACTGTGTAAAATAGTTTGAGCCGAAACTAAAAATTACGAAAATAAATATACGAGTAATAGCAAATAATAATAAAATATTATTTCAGTATATCAATAATTAAAACACCAATTGAGAATTTAAATTATGTTGGTTAAGTCCACTGAAAATTTTATATTAAAAGATACGTGTGAAAATTCAAAAAACACACAATTATAAGATTTATGAACACTCACAACATGACCAGATTCAATTTATGTGGGTATTTTTTTTTTTGTTTGTTTTAGTATTCAAAAGCCATTTTGAATTCCAACACTCATAAAAGTATAATTTTAAATATTAATGAAAGTTAAAATACACACATATGTATAATTCAAGAAAAGATGGCATACAAATGAAATCATTTAGGTAACGTTTCTTGTAAAAAAGATGAGCATGGTGCCGACTAGTACTGATTTTATCGAGTATCGAATTTGGTTCAAAGACGGAACCGAATGCCGTAACAAGTATTTATATACAGTACAAGGTACTTATTTTATCTAGTTGGTCTGGTACTAATCCCGAATACCGAGTCCTGACTACCGATTTAGCGATATTTCAAGTATAGAAAACCAAACCGAAAAAGCTAACTCGATACATGTACGGATCGATATTTTCGATATCCACGCTCACCTATACTTTTAATAATAGGGTATAATTGGGTAATGAAGGGTGACAAGACAATAACAAATAAGTATAATTTTAATCTCAGTTTAATAAGTTACTTTAGAGAAATTCTATTTCAAAAACTAATGAAGAATTTAGTTTTCTATAATTTACAACAATGATAAGAGTGATTACCTTCTATCAAACCGTCAGAGTTATGTTTTTCCATCACTCAATCTAATACTCAACACCATAGTAATCATTTCAAGTTTCAATATATCAAATTTTGGAACCTATGTAATATCACTATCCAATTAAAAATTATATAAAAATATAAATAAAAAAAAGAGAGGCCACCAATACCACATTTTAAACCCCATGTTGTATTCACCCCCCCCCCCCCCAATGCTCCCCGGTCCCCACCTCTTGATTGTGATGTAGACACCACCCCCATACTTAAGACTCCCACCCCCTTCCAACATCACAACCACTCCTAGTTTTAAAATTTTAACAACCACTTGTAAAGAACTTTGTATTACAAAAAGTGTCATTTTATGAATCTATACACACCAATCTACTAACAACCTTATGATAACTCATTCAATTGGGTTTAAGTGATGCATATAAAACAAAAGGGTCAGAGTTATAATCCAATGGTTGATCACACATATATAAATTAGGATGTGACAACACAATAGATTTGTAAAAATATTTTCCCTTATAAAAATAATAACCCAATATGATCCTCACGATGGTCTTCCACTCTATTTACAATGTATTTGTAGATTATGGCGGTCTTCCCCTACCTTTTTCCCCACCTCTCTATCTCTTTCTCTTTGTGTAACCTTTCCCCCACTTCGAATGACATACAGTTTGCTAATATTGTATTCGCGAAACTCCGTTGATGATTATCGTTTGTGGTAATGTGAATGAAGAGAAACAAGAAAATAATACTAAATAAACCTAAACGAAGGAACAATATAAGACGACCATGATCGATTGAAACAACATCCGTTGTTCATCCTTCGGCAATTGGGGTTTCAATTATTCCCTTTGAGTTTTCAATTCATTCCATTAAAACTGTTTTCAAAATTCGTATTCTCTACCTATTGTAAAAGAATGACGATTCACATATAATAAAAATTTTCAACACATAATAATTTATTAATTATTAACTTGTACCATATATTATTAAATGTTTGTAATTGTCATAGATAAATTTGATTGTATACGAATCAGATCCATTTAAAAAGATTATTCTATTTAAATTATTTAAAAGTCTAAATTATCCGTAATGAAAAATGATATATCCTCCTACTTTTTCCTCTTACTCATTATAAGATGACATGTGGAGTCCACTAATTCTCTCTTCTCATCTCATTCATTAATTTTGACACTTATATTAATCTTGTAACTAAAAAAAAAGTAAGAGGATAGTAGGAACATTTATCGTCTATCATCCGTAATATGATATATACGAGCACTTGACCCGCTGGTACGTGAGACTGTGAGAGGAAGGGTTCCGTCTGAAACCCGCCTTTGTGAACACAAGCATTGCATCGGAACTCTTAAGTTTTTATCTCGTATCTCCATGGATGTGATAGCAATCACAGGTAACAATTTCTAGGTTTCCCGATTCGCTACCCATTTTCCCATTTCAAACGAAAACGATTTCGCTTCATCTTCAACATGATGTATTTGACAAAAACAAAGGGCGCCCAGATAACCGAGTTCCCGCTCTCGATTTAGTCTTCCGCGGGTAGAAATAGATACGCCATTTAGGGTTTCTACTGGTCTATTTCTTGATTTAAGCATGCATGACCCTACATCTGTCAAAAGTAAACCAAGTTGGAGGTGTCCCCTACAAGCTGGCTTTTATGGGTGAGTTCTTAGGCTTATGGCATGATACGAGTTTGGATGGGTTCTTATAAACCAAATCTGGTCAGTTTTCTCGCTAATCCTTTTACATTGTTTTCAATTCGATTGAATTTTGAATATCGCAGTGACTGATTTGTGGGTATGATCAATGTTTTAAAGTTTAAGTTTGTTATCTTAACTCAAATACAGCCGTCTCTCTGTTGTCAGGGTTTGTCACTAATTCACCATCCTTGTATGTTGTTTTCAAGTCGATTGAATTTGAATATCAAAAATTAATTGTGGGTATGATCAATGTTTAAATATGTTATCTTAGCAGACCTTTGCTTCATAAATCAGACAAAATGGTACTTCTTACTGGTTTTGCTTTTACTAGCTTGTAATTCTATATTGTTTAACACGAGTTTTTACTTGCCTGCCTGTTGGGCCGGGATAATTTCAAATTAATATATTAGCTTATAATGTGTATGTAACATGTTTCTTTTAAAAGAATATCTCATGCAGTAGTAGCGAACTTTTGTATTCATACGTAAAAGTAATTAGAACTTTTTTTTCAAGAACAAAAAGAAATTTAACTTTGATTTTTTTCCTACAACTCTTAGAAAATTTTAAAACTTAATTGATCATCAACTAAGTATAAGCTTTTACTTACCCCTATTCCTACCCGTTATGTATTTCCCAGGCAGTTCCTCACTCTCTCATTGTAGTAAGAAAATTATAAGCTAAAAACAATTTACCCTTAGTAATTAGACTGTAAATGTAAGTTCTTGCAAATTATAATGCTCTCTCTTCTATGTTGTAACCTTCCTATCAACAACTAAACACTATTCTAGTCCAGAGGAGAGAGCAAATTCCAATGAAAGACAACTTAAAAGTTGTTATGCAAATCCAAATAAGAATATTTTTATCATCTTGTGTGACCCTTAAAAAAATTGCTAAGTAATTTTAAGACCAAATTGAAAGACAGGCTGGCTTTGAAATTAAAACTGAACTACATGCCAAGAGTAAAAACTCAAACCATTGACATCTTCACTCTCTTTCTATGTAGTCCTACTTCCCTCTTTTGGGTTAACACATGTTAAGTGGTTTCATACACAAAGTTAACTATTTTTTTTCATCCATCAAAGTCAAACTTCTAATTAATCCTAACTGCAGTAACTTATTCAATTTCAATTGCAACCCAAGCACTAAAGAGAATCAGATTGATGAAGTACCTTATTCAATTTCAATTACAACCCAAGCACCAAAGAGTAATTAAGAACTAAAAAAAACTTAATCACAAAGGATAAGATGTTGGTGGAAAGAGTATAAACTACATATGCTTAAAATTAATCAAATTATAGGGAAAATGGAATTGAAAGTTCAAATCAACAAACCTCATTCAAGCAAGGCAATGAACCCTTGGCCCTTTTCTACAGCCATTCCTTTTATGATACAAAATTGATAAAAATAAAATTTAGCATCGATTTCCTTTTGATTAGAAAAGTACGTATGAATTTATGTCATTCAGTTATACTTAATTAATTGTAAATATATGCATGAATGAGAAGAAACTTCTCTTATTATTTTATTTGAATCAGAACAAAAACCTAAGTATCTTTGACCTAGCAGTACTAAGATGATTTCAAAATATTTCCTTTCCTCTTTGAGGTTCAGGGTTCAAGTCCCATTGTAAACATTTAGAATAGATGTGTGTTTGACTGTTTGTCGTTTAAGAAAAAGTTAATTACAACAAAAAAATAAGTGTTATCTTGAAAAAAAAGTACGTATATCATATATCTATTATAAATTTATTATCCTAAAGAAGATTTTAAAAAATTACTTTTCTAAAATAAATATAGTTTATGAAGAATTTTTGTTCTATCTATATATAAATACACAAAAAGTTTCTCATTTCAGAGTCATTTTACAAATTATTGTAAAATTAAGGGTTGGTTTGAAAGAATACAAATTATTTGAGGTTCTTTATAAAAATTGAGAACAAAAGAAAATTGACTAAAAAAGGTGCTTCACGTGAGTCGAACCAAGGACCAAATAGTGTACAAAGGAACTAACCCCTCAAGCTACCCATAAGTTTGCTATTTGATCTCCATTTCTAATATTTAAATATCTAGTGATTTTTTTTTCCTAGAAATTGTATGGTATTATAATGGTTCTGTATTGAATTTAAAATAAATTAGCCATTTTCCGTTTATAGAGATAAAGCTATAAACGTTTACCATACTTTATAGCGAGTAATTTTGGTAATTGACTATATTATTTTATTTCTTAACTTTAACAGTTTGATTGAAGCTTTTTAAACGTGAGCATGGTCAGTTTTGCTTCTTTATTGTAAAGAGCATAGGAACAGCCGAACAGGGGTGTTAAGGTTTTTGTCCTCTATGAGGTTGGGGGCTCAAGTCCCGTCGTGGACATAAGGTGTAGTTTGGGCGCATTGGTGTGTTTGCCGTTCAAAAAAAAGTTGCCAATAATTAGCTTTAAAGATGCTAAAATGATATCTAGGAAAGGATTTGATCATTTTATACTAAATACCATTCACAGACAACAACTGTAGTATAAAATCAACAATTTTTTGTTTTTGCAGAATACAAGACTTGCTGACTGAATTAATAGGGGAGTGAAACAAGGTGGATTCCAAACTTTAGAAGGAATAAAAACATCTCTTTAATGCCTATAACACTATGTCTTAAATGTGGATTATGATGCAAATTTATAAGAGAGGTTGGATCCAGAAGCAGGGTGCAGGTGTATGGTTGTGTTATTTAACGGGTTAGGGAGCTAAATTTCTCATTAAACCTTAGCATTTTTTTCTTTATTTTTGTATGTTCTGTACCATGTATGTGCCAGTGTTCGTTCATAATATTATAAGTTTGATGTTTAGTTGCAGTTAATGTTTTTGATTGTTCTATTACTGTAAGAGTCAATGAAAATACATGCATGTGTATTCTCTTTATCTTCACAATTCATGTCGAAACAACATACTTTATATTATTTAACTAAAAGATTCATGTTCACACGTAGAATTTCATATTCTCTAATATTAAGAATTATGGTAAAATGCAGATGTGGACTCCATGGGCTAATGCATCAAAAGCAGGAGATTCTGGTTTTGGAGACGAGGATTACAGGATGATGTTATCAGCGGATTCTGGTGTTCTTGAAAAGCCCTTCACACCAAAGCCATTAGAAAAATGGAAATCATGCCTTTCGATTATCTCTTCGAGCTATTGTAATGGCCTATTGGATCCTATAAGTGTAGCATTTTGTGCCAAATCTTAAGCAGATATCAGGTACCCCTACGCTCTTGATTATTGTAATCATGGATTTAGTTTTGCTCTTTTAATTTGATTTTTCATCTTCTTTGATTTCATTTTTTGATATTAATAAGTTTGTTTGATGTTTCCTATATTCTTTAGGAAGTCATAACTTCGGTTTCAGATTAAATTTCTTTAATTTAGTGCATGCTGTTGTCAGGGAAGTGCAGGCTCAAATACAATTTTAGTTTAGCTCCGTTCTTACTGTTGATTTGAGCTTAATTAATTTAACATTAGCTAAAAGCATGCTCATTATGTTTAAACTTTTACTATAAGAACAATGAGGGAAACTTGTTCTAAAGAATGCAGAGCTTTACTCTTGAAATAATGGAACATTCATATATAAGTAATATAACGACATGGAAGGTAGGCATTCAATTATGTGATAGTTATGATTCCATATACATATGTTTCATTGAAACTTGAATGGGAGTTAACCTGTAAATTTACAAAATTACTTTGTATGACGCTATGTGTTGTTACCATAGCTATGAGGCATGTAGTACCGAGAGAGCAAAAAAATAATAATAAAAAATATGCCTTTAAAGTGACTTGTATTTTTTTCCAACGTACATAGTTCCAGCAACAAAGACCTGCTTAACTTTCGTTTGGGTTTATTTTTATTTTTCATTCTGGTGAACTTAAGAAGTATTTATTTCTATAGATCTATATTGTGATGCGAACAATCAGTCGAAGAAGCCGAGCTTAGAGCCTTGACTTTCTATATTAGTCAAGCGCACTCACCCTAATTGCATACCCCGGGTCAAGCAAGGAAACGGGAACAGCGGCTTAAGCCATTAGGTGTAGGCGCTTTCCAGAGGTGGATCTTCTAGTTCTTCCTATTTGACCCAAAACCAATCGATCTAGCTATGATATTTATATGGGGATATAATCTTTTGGTGTTCATGGTTCCTTACTTCTGTGACAATCATATTCATAGATATATAGTTTACAACATGTTTGATTAATGCTTCATATCAGAAACTTAGGTGTTGTTTGTTTTTGAAGACATAAATGTCTTATGTCTTATTTCATGTCTTCGGGAGAAGATATGGTTTAGAAGGTCTTAAATCTGTGAAGGTCTGCGAAAAAAGATGTAGTTTTTAGCTTCTCAAAATAAGCAAAAATAAGACAGAATAAGGTCTTATGTCTG
>JAUEJL010075238.1:0-16019 GCA_032274825.1 Drosophyllum lusitanicum | reverse complement strand
TTTTCGGGTTACGGGTTCTACGGGTATCGGTTTTTTCGGTTTCGGTTTATGCGGGGCAGGTCGGTTTCTCGGTTTTTCGGTTTTTTTTAACACCCCTACTATTTTCATTGGAAGCTTAAAAGTCTCTTAATTTTTTATGTTTTATTGTACAGCAATTTATAAAAAAACAAGGTAGCATAGATAATAAAATTTACCACTAAAGGAAGTGTATTTTTTTAGTTAAAAATAATTGTAAATTCTAATTTATAATAAAAAAGAAATATTGATCTAATAACTTTGATTCTTGTTAGTACCATGATCCCTTTTAAATAACAAATTAAAACTTACAGTCATTTTGTAATAATTTAAATCAACAATCTTTCTACACTTTACTTTTGTTAACAAATTTTATATTTGTTTTCTCTTTTTTGATAATTAAGTTTTTCGTCTTATCTGCAAGAGGGCTTGAAGTCGTGTAAATAAACTTACATTGATGGAATATTAATCATATAATCGATAGCTTTCAATTCAATGAGAGCAAATGACAACATTCATATGCAATAGTTTCAGTGAGGTTCGGATGGATTTTGTATGAAATAGTCACATAATAAAGGTTGATCGACCTAACACAATAGCTTAATGTCCGATTTGCAAACTTGAAACCCTAATTTCAAGAGATAGAACTTAAAATCAATTATTTCAACATTCATATGCAAGTATGAATTTTCATAACTCATAGAACCAAATGACTTGTAATCCAACGGTATCAAGGTATTGGAAATGTTCTTCCCTAGTTATGGGTTATAATCCCGTTGTGAAAAAATGTGTAAATTTAATAGTAGATTTAGGGTGTACACGTGCCCTATTGTTAAAAAAATCCTTATAAACTCAAATTATTGCAAGTATAAGCACAATAGCTCATATAGAAGAATTGAGGGGTAAAACAACATTCCCGTGATTGTGAACAAAAACTAGGTCGACGCCGACTACCATATTGTATAAGAAAGCTATTCTTCTCAAATTTGGTCCGGTGACGCTACGTAAGTGTATTTGGTACATAGCTTTTTAAAGCTTTTTGGAACTGCTAACCTTTTATTTTGAAAGAAAAAACTACAAGTTTTGTTCGGATGTAAAAGCTTGAAGCTTTTTTTTAACAAAAAGCTCTGAAATAAAAAACTTCTTGAAGTAACATTTAAAACATGCTTGAAGCTTTTTTATATACAAAATTACCTAAATACCCTTTTTAATTGTTTTACAATTCCTACTATTTTTATGATTTGTCATTTTACACTATCCATCTCTAGCTATAAGCTACTTTGTCAAACACATATACAAATAAAATATACAACTTCCAGCGAACAACTTCCAACTATTAGCTAACAGCTTCCAGCTATTTTCGCTAAACATACTAGAAGAGACTATGAGTATATTCATCAAAACTAGCTGGAGCTGGGTTTAGGACTAGTGTTGGAGCCAAAGCTAAGGCTAGGCTGATGCTTATAGATTCTATAATCCACAATGGATTTTATTTTAGATGATTATGAAGGATTCTAGTTTTTTAATCCCTTCAAAATTTTAAGACAAACAAATGAGACTTGTAGTTTGAGGTTATAAAAACTAGGATCTCAAGTCACTTTAACCCTCTAACCGAACACACCCTACGTATTTAAAGAAGCTTACTGAATGACGGGAACACAATTGCTGACTTTTTAAAAGTTTAATCCGTGATAAAACATAATAAACATTTTCTTTCCTTTTTATTTCAAATATTTTCGCTTTTAGTATTATAGAAAATTAATCAATTCTTTTAATAATCTTTTTCATCCCTCCTTGAAAAGAAAAACCTACGAATGTAAAAACTTTTTTAGTCTCTTTCCTTCGGATCTCTTCTATTCTCTCAAAAAGTAAAACTTCATAGGGTGTGTACTTTAAAGTAAGGCTGTTAACTCGGGTCGGGTTTGTATTGTTCAGTTTTGAATCAGTTTCGTGTCAACCGAATTTCGACCCATTTATTTTTATGTCAGGTTTGGGTCATGTCATTTTTTCCTGTCGGCCTTCATGTCAACCCATTTAGACCAAAAGTGACCGACGAGTTTTTTTTCGGTTTTCGAATACTATTTTTAAGTAGGATTTTCAAATACAGTTTTCCGTTTTAATTATAATTTTCTTTATCAATCTTTCAAATTTCATATTTGCTTTCCAACTTTGGGTAAGAATTTCGAAAATGATTTTCGTTTATATTCTAACTTCAATATTCAATGTTTGTTTTGATTGTATTTGAACTTTAAATTCGGTATAAGTTTCGGTTTGATTCGAATTTTGATTTTACTTTTTTATTCAACTTATATAATTGAATATTATAAAAATTATAATTTACTATCATTCTATCAAGCACCAATAAATAATGTCATTGAACAAATTTAAAATTATTCATCATTAATAGAATTATGAATCGAATTTAAAATATTAAAGTACCACTTATCAAGTAATCAAATGTAAAAATACCAAAATTATACAGTCAAAATAAAAGTTACCGAAATTACGTACTATTGTTTTAACTGTAAATCTTTTATTGGTTATTTTAAGTTTTTAACATTTAAGGATCTTGTATTTTTGTATGGCAGGTTTATTGCCCTAAAATGTCACTCCCTTATTTGATTTCACAATCTTGTTTTCAAAATTCAAAGTTTAAGTATTAAAGAAAATTTTATAGTGTTATAGTTTTACCCTTAAACGGGTCACACTTTCGGTTGACGGGTTGACCCTAACCAGACTCGTTTATTTTCGTATCGATTTCGTGTCAACCCGCTTTTGACCCGTTTTGGGTTCATGTCACCTTTTGTTGCCGGGTTCAGGTCGGGTTTCGTATCGACCAAAAAAATGCCAGCCTTACTTCGAAGTCGTTAAAAGCTCACGTCCAAACAAAAATAAAAAAAATATTGATAGAGCTATACCTTTAAAAATTGATAACTTCAATCCCCAGATGTTGTATGTCACCATGTCTGTATCACACTCTCATCACACGACACGATAAGAGTGTGACACACCTCTCCCACAAGATATAAGAGTTTGACGCACCTTTAAAAAAGTTTAAATAAAAGAAAAGGGGATAAATAGGAAAAGCATCGTACCATGATGGTGACTATACACCTCTCCCACCACAAGGTGATGGTGTGGCATCACCTCCCCACCACACCATGGTCATCACCCTACCACATTGCCCATACTAGATAACTCTTATAACAAAGTTATATAGATTAATATTCTAGGGAGCTATAAAAACGAGAGTACCAAAACATCGTTCGGTAGGTATAAAAAGAACATTTAGTACCAAAACATCTTTCAGTTGCTGCTACTGGTTTACCAAAACAGTTCAAAATAAATTCAGAATATAGCAGCGCCTAACAAAAAGGAGAGCAGCATTTGTTGGAAAAACTTTTAAGCACAAGGTCCAACTGCATATGGCACACCATAGGTTACCTACTTTATCATCCAGCGATCCACAAAAAAAAAGTAACAAACTCCAAGTTCAGGAAATTTGCACCCTGAATGGGAGAAACACCATCAGCACTTGGAGCATTCTGCATCCTCCATGGGAGAAACACGATCTTTGACCAACGTTTGACCCTCCTTAACATTACCCTTTTCAGCTTCATCGTCTTTTTCCGTAACTTGAAGAAACTCGGGAGGAACAGCTGCAGGATCAAGCTCAATACAACCCTTTGGAGCATTTGCAGATTCTTGACCCGTAAGCAAACGTGAAGGTATCACATGAGAAAACCAAAGTGATTCGTTTTCCAAAACTACCCTTGTTTCTTTTGGGTCTAGATGCCGGTGAAAAACCGTCTTGAAGCCCGAAACTTTGATGAGTGGAGTGACAATGGTGCCCGTTTCTTCATTATATTCATCAACCTCCACCATTTCATAATTATGTTTTACTAAATCCGATATTTGATCATTCCTGTATAAAGCCAATACATCTCCTTTCCTAGGAAAGACACAAATGTTTCCGTTTGACTGTTTTTTAAAATTAGCCTTGTGTGAAAAATAATTAGGGGCGGATACACTTCCATGTTTTCCTGCTTTATACTCCCCAAATGCTTTCAAGAACCCAGGAAATGGGCCTGGGGTTTTTGAGTTTAGCCAGCATATCTTCATCTTAAAAGGGTTTAAAGAGATTACTTTCCGGATCATGGCATATATTCTAGGCATCCCATCATGATCATCATAAGCAGCCCATACTTGCCCTTCTTCAAAACACTTTTCGCTTCTTTCACAATCAAAATCATGAAAATCAGGATCTGGTACATCTGTCAAAAGCGGGTCAGACTCATGATTATTCGGGTCTCCATTTGCCACAACAGCATGGCCAACCGAAGAATTTTCGACAGTTTTTGAGCTCCATTCTTCTAATTTCTTTTTAATCTCCATTGTAGCCTTCTTTATAAGTGGATTCTTGATACCCGTGTTGGGAACATCTTTCTTTACCTCGATTGGTTCGTTATTTGCACTGAACGGTCCAAATCCATTAACATCCTCCTTCACTCTCACTGATTTTAACTTCTTAGATGACAATTTAGCTTCTTTTTTAGAAATCTTTCTTCTCAAAGCTTCTTCTCTTTTAGTGGCTGCCTGGGCTTCTTCTCTCTCTCTCTTTACTCTGTCATAAGCCTGTTGAACCATGCTTGCAGCTTGAGCCACATCACCCGAATTAGTTGTTTTTAAAAATGGACCCCACTGGGAACCAGTATCATGACCCGTGCCAGCTCCCGTGATCTTAAATTTATCTGGTTGCAAGCCGTTTTTGCCTTCTGTTGAACCGTTGGTGTTTGGTGGTGGAAACTCGGTTGCACGAAAAGGTCCATGGCAAGTGGGGCAGAGAAGATTCCGGTTCAAATGCATTCTCAAGAATTCATACTGCAATTTGCATCTCTTACATACGGTCCAAAATGTTTTAGGTGTTATGGGTTCATTAGAACATGAAGTCGGACCTGTATCGGGACCCGATGAAGGAACAGTAGTGGGACCCACATTACATGATGAAGGTACAGAAGTAGGATCCGTCTCCCTCTTTCCATTAATATTATCCTTTTGAGAATTAGCTTTAGTCTTTGTTTTAGTTGTAAACCTTGCTGGGGCAGCTGTACTCTTTGTGAAACCGTGAAAAACCTTCTGATGTGAAGGTTTTGGCACTCGCAAACCACCGTTTTGAGTCTTAACTTTTTGCCTAAAAACCCCACCATTCCTCTTATGGTCATATACTGATCTTTGGTCTTTATTAGATAGTACATTCCACGCTTGAGAAACGTATTGAAATGCCCCTACTGCCCCTATAGATTTGTTCTTATCAGGATGAAGAGATACAGCGAGTTTTCTGTAGTGTTTCCTCACAGTATCATCATCTGCTAATGGGCTCACACCAAGTATTCCGTAGAAATCCGATTCCCCATTTATTTTGTTTTCAGCAGCAACATATACGTCTAGAATTGCTAAAAGTTGAGAAATACCATCAAGGCCAGGATACAAACGTTGGGCCTTTAAAGCAAATTTCCTTGCACCTGTTATGTCCTTTGTAGAAAACTTACTTTCAGCAATTTCTTTCGCCCTCTTGGCTTCATCTCTGTTGCATTCCATCTTAAACTTAATCAGTAATACTCCTTCACCCCCTCCTTTAAAATGTTACTACATTAATATTTTTTGCCAAATCACTTCCTCGATCTTCTATTTTTGGCAACGAATACGATAGAATTTAACCCTAAACGAAAAAAAATGTTGATAAATTAGTTCGGGAAAAAGTTTTAGAAATCTAGAACAGTGGAGGAACAATAAGATTGAAACAATGTTGATAATCTATAGATACGAGCTCTGTTAATGAACTACATGAGAAAAGATTAATCATAAGGCACATAAAAAACAAATACTTGAAGTGAAGTTATTAATATGGTAATATCTATATTCATACACTGCAACCTAAATCACATATAATTGTAGAGTAGTTTGTTCCAAGCACACAAAATAACCAAACACATCTTGTCTAAAGCGATCGTTTTACATAGTTAAAGAACAGAGAAAAAAAGAAATTCTTAGATCTTCTATTCGGCTGTCTAATAATTATCTTTAGGGATCACACTGAGAATCCTACAACGAAATATACTTTTAATTATTCTAACAATGAATACCCTAATTATTTCTTTGATAATAGGAATATACAATAACAATCAGTAAAATTGTATAATAGCTCTTACTATCCTCATTGGGCCATGTCAACTAATGATACAAGTTGATCATTTTATCCATATATGTTATAGAGGAAACAATCGAGAAACTCCGCTCGCTTTTTGTTAAAATACTCATTACGGAAGCTTCTTCGGGACATTAATTTACATTCCACTCATGAATAGACCGTGTAGATGAAAAACATTGAATCAACAAGTTAATGTTTACCATCCTGGGTATTAAGATCCTACAGTCACCATATTGGTCTCTTTTACTTAGATCAATTAGTCCACCCCACTTTTATTATTATTTCGGAAACTGCATTAATATCTAGGCATGTTCAAGACTGGCATCAAACGATAAAGACGAAGCTATATACAAACTGTGACTCCAAGATTGTCTCGGTTTCTAGAGTTTATAAATATAGAAGCGATGGTGGGTTTACATATACATACTTGTACATTATACATACATGTATATGCATATAGCCGTATACAGATATGTGTGACGCACATACGCATGTAAATGAAAACATCCTTCTCGATCTCTCTTACAGACTCAATTTAATGCTTTTGTTATTAGTCCTAATTTCTAACTTTGTGAGTTCTAGTCTCATGCTTTTACTAGCAGGCTAGAAATTGACCCCCTTGTATCTCTACTCTCTAGTCAAGAAACCAGGGATGCCTCATGGCCATAACATGAATCCTCTCATGAAGCACTCAACACAGGAGTTCGAAAAAGTTAGCCACACTTAACAAAAACATCAAATACTAACAAGTCATAAACCTCAAAAACCATATCTGAACCGTATACTAATAACCATCCTCCCAAGTATAACAAATGAGAAACTGCAAAAACCTAAATTCAAAGCTAATAAAAAAACTCAAACTTTTGATAGTTCAAAACATAGTATATCAGCCTAACATAAAATCCATCTCTTTGAGGTGATTAAAGGATGTTTGGAAACTACAATCGTAGATCAATTTATGTTAACCTCCAAAACCACCTTCAAGTCTAGAATTCACGCATGACGCACCCAAGAACATCTGTAACCCCCCTCCCCCCTCCCCTTCAAAAATAAATAAAACAAATAGTATAAAAATTTTATACATCATTGAGTAAATACTGAGAAAACGTGATAAATTAAAGCCGATAATATTCAAATCTAACTGAAACTAGGGTATGGTTACTATCTAAATATTTATTCTATAATAAAGACCAACTTGATGTTCACCATTCACCAATCATATCCTTATATGAATCATATAAAGTATAGAACCCTAAAAAAATAGTAACTGAATCCCAAGATTCAAGCTAAATGAGATGAAACTTGCAAAATAAGTTCGAACAAGATTCCGAAGGGAGAAGCTCATTGAAGTTGAATTACAAATAATTAATCCGTATTTGGAAAATGCAATTTTATCAATCTAAGTTATAAGAGCTCCAAATTCAGCTTCAAATCTAGAACTCATGCACCCAATAACATCTATAAACCCCAATGATTTTCTAGATACTGGAGATGATGGAAAAACAGGTATAATTGAAAAAACCCTTACATAAATATCAATAAGCAAAAGCTGGCAGTATTCAAATCACATGAAATCTGGATAAGCCAGGGAATAGTAAAGGGTCTAAGTAAGATTTTAACATCAAGATCAACTCGATATTCACCAATCAGCTCCTTATATGAATCATATAAAGTATAAAACTACTAAAATCATAAAAAGTAGTAATCGACTCCCGAGATTCAAGATAATTGAAATCAAACTTGTAAAAACGAGTTCGAACCACTTACCATAGGAGGCGGAAGCTTGTTGAATCCGAATTTCGAATAATTAATGCGAATTTGGAAACTGCAATTGCATATCAAAATAAGTTAAGTGGGTAATAAAATCAGCTTCAAATCTACATTTCGTTCACCCAATAACACCGATACACCCCTCACTGTTTCCTAGATATTACAGATGATCGGAAAAAATGTAAAATTTACAAAACCCTGACAACAAATATCGAAAAACAGAAGCTGGTAATATTAAAATCACACCAAATCTAGATGTAATTAGGACGTGGTAATCGATCTACGTAGGTCTTAAACATCAAGATCAATCGATAGTCACAATCGGATCCTTGTAAGAATGATAGAAACTATAAAACCCTAAAAACCAGTTATTGGCCCGAGATTCAAGATAATCGAGATCAAACTTGTAAAAATGAGTTCGAAGAACGTACCAATGGCGGAAGGTTGTCGAATTTGAATTAGGAGTACGGTATCATCAACAATCGTCCTTGCTCGAATTAGATATTTTAGGTTTTAGTCCCTCTTTTCTCACCCAAATCTCAAAAAATGCCCCAATTATTCATCTCTACGCTTTCGCTTGCCTTTAAAACTACCCTCCCAATTTTCATCTCTATCTTAAACCCTAACCCATACTCTTATTAAAATAACCTAACCATGGTTAAGTTACAACATGAGGATCTAACTAAGGTTGACATTTAACTCTTGGTGTAGTTCCCATACTCACATTTTAAAAGAGGTTGACTTAAGGGTGCCTTTGTTTTGTTTTGTTTTTTTTTTTTCCACTTTGTAAAGAGGTTTTTTTGATAGGGTAAAATAATTTAATGTTAAGTAACCACTAGTTTGAATAGTTCAAAAATGCTGTAAGAATTGGTTTTGGATATAACAAACTGTTTGATTAAGAATTCCGAATTAACATCTTGAATGATAAAAAATTATTGTTTTAACGTTTATAATGACTTACTATTGAATAAATATAATTGCTTATAAAAACATTTAAAAATAATATTACGATAAAATACTAGGCATTTAATTATTCATAATGTTTCTTAAGATAAAATGATATGGTCTTTATGTTAAACTATAGATTAAAATAAATAAAGATAATTAGCTTTTTTCATCATAAATTAATCAAAAGGTCATACAATAATAATAATAATAATAATAATAATAATAAATAAATAAATAAGTTATAAGAGTTATAAACAATTGGAGACACGCCTGACTGGGACAAAGGGAATGTGGAGTCTGTACTAGTGAAAAGCATAAAAGAAAAGATTTTTGTTTTTGTCTTTATTGAAGAAGGGTGTAATAGGATATACTATTGTTGGCATAGTGTTGGTAGTGTGGTGTTTATTGTTTAATGGTGATAATTATCTTGTTTTTTTTTTCCTTTTTTATCTTTTCTTTTTTTGGAAATTTTTTCTTAAGATGGTATTCTCATGCGGTTTTGCTTTATTAAAATCTAACTTATAAAAAATTATGATCATATAAAATATGAAAAAATAATCTGTAATGTTAACATCATCTAACTTAGGTGATGTTTTACTTACAAACTATTTAAATAAGTAAATATGAAAATGATTAAATCATCCTTCACTTGATTGATTTGTGGGTATAACATCACTTAAGTCATGTGATGTTAACATTATGGATCATTTCCCCATAAAATATTTACCAATTAGCGTGTATTTTTTATAACAAAAAAATCTATGAATCTATATCTTCTATAATCTATACTACTTTTTTTTTTAATTTGCAGAATTTTTTTAAAAACAAACAGCAACCAATACAACATATACCATGGATACTACCACTATCCTCTGCTACATACAACATCTTCCAGACAAGCTCCATAATTTTTTGCAAAATACAACATTCAGCAAGGAGCAGAATGATATCAACTTCAACTTAATGAAAGAAAAAAAGCAAAGATTAGATGGGATATCAATACCTCTGTGATGTAACAGAACACGAATCGGTAATCGATTCTTCAACATTCTCCACATGAACACACTGATCTTCCTAGGAACTATCTTTGACCATTGTATCTTGCTACAATCATCAGGAACAGCTACAAGTTTCTGTTCCAGCAGCTCATGAAATTTTTTAACTTCAAACTTGCCATCCTCAGCTGAGAACCACCACCACGAATCCTCTTGAACCTGTTTGGGAATAAAAGATTTCAACAATTGTAACTGCTGGAAATCCTCAAGTTACGACCCCTTAGTTCATGCTTCCAATCCTACACCCATTCCCAAACCCCCCACACTAGATCCTCTTTTCAGCAACATGTATTTTTTCTTTTTTTCTAGCTTTTACAGCCTTGGAAATTTAACACAAAGTTTAAAATTCCTCAGCCTCATTCCTCCCAAAACAAAATATTGTACCCGTTACCCACCGAACTCCCAAACGAATCAACCCAATTAATACCTATTTTTTCAAAGACTTGAAAGACTCAGACGATATTCGCCCAAGTGCTACCACCTTTAATTTTTTCTATCCCGTCCCGAGTCAAACCCCCCCCCCCCTTTTTCCATATAGACTTTTTATAATTTTAACCCAAAGTGACCCCTCTTCTATATAAAACCTCCACCACCATTTTCCAAGAAGGCTTATGTAACAGCCGTGGTTTTCAAATATTGAGATTTGCAAAAAAAATTCTACTCAATCAGAATTCATCGAAACGGAAGACTTTAAAACATCATATTTGTTCAACAATTAAACCGTAATAATCACACATCTAAATAAAACCACCGTTACGTCAAAATACATCATTGTTTAAAACCTTTTCATTACAACCACAAGTCGGTTTTATTGGGCATCATAAACATAAATAACTACCAATAAGCATCCATCTCACAGGCCACACACCTAAGCAACATGCACGACCACAAGACACATTTCAAAGAAACAAATGTTAGCTTACACTTCGTGAGTCAGCTTAGTTATCACCGCAAAATCATCATATTAAAACATTCATAAAACATGATTAGGTTTACGTCATAAATTCCAGCCCATAACTTGACCCACCCGCATAGCATCGTAAATCTTCGCATGATCAAGTATCATTGCAAACATCAATAGAACATCATATAACGTCATATTCATATTTTACTTCGTTAACATCATATGCATCATTTATTCATCATTAAACATCATTTACACATCCTTCTTATTGAGGTCTATCACCATATCACACTATCATTGTCACCCCAAATACCACATGTGTGCCCGGCAACCGCAAGGGTCCCAAGGTCCGTCCACACCGGCATCATATGCGTGCCTGGCAACTCCTAAGTTCTAAGGTCCATCCGCACCTGCACAAGTTCATTAAGCGTGTCCAGCAAGTATGATACAAAGCAGGGCGCGACTCCCACTTGCACACACACTCCCGTAATGCATCCACTGTAGCTACTCCGACATAAGTCGTTTAGGTGAAAGTACAACCAGTGCCCCCATCTTTAGGTCCTTTCACCTTCGTGGTGTCATGTATTTTGACCTCCATTTTTAGTCAAACACCACTCCAGTATACACGCACATAAAGTACAAGTACACCATGTGTTGTCATGGTTACCTAGAAACCCGATAACGAATGCTAGCATATCCTAAAAGGCACACTTTTTCTACTAGGCATCATCTTTTCATCTAAGAGTATATCTACCCCCTCCTAAATTATCATATCAATCCATCATAATCATCGGTTCATATATCTATAAGTATATATGCATGCATCGCAAACATCGTGTAAATCGATCGCATTTCTTCAATAATAAAGTAGCATGCATTACAAAAGATCGTTAATCTATCATAAACATTCCTATATAGATATATCATCTTAAAAACCATTAATACTTTCAAAATAGATTTTTTCTACGTGCTCGGTTTTGTAAAAGAACTAAACTCACCTCAAACCGGACGAATAGATCACCACCGAACTAGATCAGACGAGCTTCTCACACGGATCGTTGAATGCTGTCTCACACGCTCCAAAACACTCCTCGAGATCTCCGAAAACGAAGCCGAAGTCGAAACTTAGCTTGAAATGGTAACACCGCAACACCCGGCACTCACAAACTCGCAATAACGAAGCCCCAACACTAACACACGCTTTCTAGCCTTAGAATCACTCTAAAAATGGGCAAATTAACATTATGAATGAGAGAAAACCGTGTGAAAATGGCTGGAATGAACTCATATATATAGACACAGCCGGACACATCGCGTCGTGATCCCTGCTACACGCAATCACCTGACACACGCAACTTCCTGACACACGCAACCTTCACGTGACTGCAGCCGCCCAACGCGTCGCGACGCACGACCCGTCGCATCGCGATCCTTAATTTTCTAGAATTTTCATTTTTTCTTTTCTTTAATGTTCCATTCCATAAAATAAATATAATTCATAATATACGATCTTTATAAATATCATCCTTTAATTATTTAAAGAATTCACGAAATAACATCTACAAAATCGGGTCATTACATCTTAGATTTTGAACCTTTAGAGACCCAATATTTAACCCACCCGACTCCATACTTGCATAACAGTAGACCATTTGACCCATGAGATTGCATTTTCATTTGACCTCCCCACCCCAGAAAATTTTCTCCTCACACTCTCTAATGTATTTAACACTCTAGTAAGGGCACGAAAACAGTGAGAAGAATATAGAGGCAAACTACCGAAAACCGATTTAACCATAGTAAGACGACCACCAAACGAAAGTGTCTTCGCTTTCCAATCTGAGAGCTTTGATTTGAATTTCTCCACAATTGAATTCCAATATGCAACTCTTCCCATATTAACTCCTATAGGTAAACCCGGGTAGTTAAATGTAAATTTACCAGTTTTACATCCCAACTCAGAAGCTAAGCAATCAAGATCCTTCTATGAAACTCCTAGCCCAAATACTCGACTCTTAACCATATTTATTTTGAGCCCAGAAGCTAATGAGAAGCACTTGAACAGGAGCTGTATATTTTTAATGATTCTCCTATCCTATTTTGTAAAGATTATCATATCATCTGCGTACCGGAGATGAAACAAATGAACTTTATCACGACCCACTTGTACACCTTTTACTAGTTGTTTCTCCAGAGCCAATTTACAACCTTGGTTAATTCCTTCAGCTGCCAAAATGAATAGGAACAGTACTATAGGATCTCCCTGCCTTATTCCCCTATACATCTGGAATTCTTGGGTATAGAAGACCCATTTACTAACACTAAGATTGATGCAGATTCAAGGCTACTTCTAATCCACCGTAACCATTTAGATCCGAACCTCATTTGAGCCATCGAGTTTAATAGGAATCTCCCATTAAGTTTGTCGTACGCCTTCTCAATATCTAATTTAAGTCTAATACTTTTATCACTCGATTTTTTCAAGTACTCAACTGTTTCATTAGCAATTAAAACACCATCGAGAATATATTTTCCTTGAACAAAAGCGTTTTGTTCTTCACCCACCAACTTACCTATAACTTTTTTTAACCGATTTGCAAGAAGTTTTGCCACTATTTTATAATAAACCCTGATAAGATTGATCGGCCGAAAATCCTTTAAAGTCAGTGGGTCATCTATCTTTGGAATAAGAGTTATAAAGGACGCATAAAATGAAGATATCATTAATGATAGCAATAACTATATATATTTATTTTAAAATTAGATAATAGTTATAAATAATATTGAACTGAGTCCATGTCATAAAATGATAAGGAAAGTAATAAATATAGGAATTTATTTAAAATTAGATAATAATAAGAAATGATATTGAATTGGGTTCATATTTTTTTCTGGAACGTCAAGACAAGATGTTTGAAAGAACAATAAAGAGATTAAAAACAATTAGTAAAGGGAGCAACATCAATCTATTTTTAGATAACAAACTCCCGATCTTGTTTGAGAGATAAAAACGAAAATTTCTAAACTTGACTTAAAATAAATCTTCCTTTTCTTGATTGAGAGCCGAAAACACCTTATCCTTCATTGTCTTTTAAATCACTCAACAAAAAAAAGAAAAAAGAAAAAAGAAATAGATGATGCACATAAAACTATAAAAGCACAAGGTTTCTAGTCTAGTGATATTAGGGTAGTTTAGGTTTGATGTTACTCATGGTCTAAGCCGCTAAGAGTATGAGTTCGAGTCTCATACTCTCATCATAAACAAATTTGATTTAGATTTAAAAGTTGTTCAAAAAAAACATAAAACTATAAAAGCATTCAAATTTAGATGTATTTAAAATTAGATGATAGTAACAAATGACATTGAATTTAGTCCACGCCATAAATGATAGTAATAAATATGGAGTATTTAGATTTACTTAAAATTAGATAATAATATGATATCGTCATATTTAGATATATATTTTAAACGATATTTGTTTTATTATGGCATGTTATTGTTCGTAAATAATTAAAAACATACTTATTATCTTAAAATATATATTTCAAGTTAAAAAGACGGATGCCGAAAGGTTTGAGCGAAAACTGAAAAAAATGAGAAAAGTTGACAGATCTGATACATCTTCACTGTTTTGATCATATCTTACTCATATGAACTCGGATTGAGGTGATTCAAGCGGTCACGAAAACTAGACTCGGAGAGCTACAATCATATCTAGTAGAAGTTTGCATCCATCGCCAACGTGACACATTAATCATGTCCAACGCGACGTGTCAAGTGCCCACTTCAAAAGGGTCGCGAATTATTTATCCGGCACGATGTGTTTTGCATGGTAACGCGACGCTTCAATACCAAAACGTGGAATCTATGAATTCAGCTCTATTTTTTACCTAAGAAACATATATGCGATTCTAGGGTTCCAATATGACGGCTGAGAAAGTCCATAATTGATTTGTTTTTTATGTAATCTAGTATGTCTATGGGCTAGGTTTTCTGTTTTCACCTATATTAGATGAACCCTTGTTTATTTGTTTGATTTCTACGAATCTGAATGTTTAGTAATTGTATAATTTATCATGTTTAGCTTTTTCAAAGATTCATTCGTATTAAAGTTTCTATCTTTGTGACTTATTGTTGAGTTTTTATTGGTAAGATGACCATTCTATCTATGTTTACTTGTATCATGATTTGCTATGATCATTAAGAATCATGACTAGATGGACCAAATCCTAGGGTTAGGTTTTATTGTAACGCCCCGTTTTCAAAAGAAAACTTTTCTAAAAATATTCGTAATATAAACGAACTTTATTGCAACCAAAGATCCAGTTTAGAAATAATAGCGGAAGCATGTACTGAAAACGTTTACAAACACTTCATATTTAATTCAAAAGTCGGGGAACAACTTGCATTAAATAATTTGGTTGCAAAACACGAGCCCATCCACTGAATCCACATCCAATAATCTTCAAGTGCCTGAAAATAATGTTAGGAGTAACTGATGAGCTATGAAGCCCAGTGAGCAACTCAAAATAACCACTTGTAAAGAATGTTTCACAATCTGATTAAGCTTTATTCTTTTAATACATTCTGTAATCCGTTACTGCATTTGTATAATAAATATCCATGTATTTATATCCATTTAATGATAATATCTGTAATCACATATGTTCTTTAACTGACTCTATATAATAATCGTATCCATATCCGTATGATTGCATTTATATATGTTATGGTTGTATTCATATTTCAACTGTCGAAACGACTTTCGTATTCACACCTTTATATCTGTAACCGTATCCCAACTACTGCATAGGTAGTTGTGTTCACGCATTGTAAATGTCTATGTATCTCAACTACTGTAATCGTAGTTGTATTAACACATCATAGTCGTTTCGTATCGCATTTGTATTTGTAAAACCATTGTATCTATGTAACACTTATGTTTGTATAATATACAGCTGTGTCTGCTGTGTTTGAAATGTTGTATTGTGTATATATATATATATATATAAGTATTCATTCGAATACAATTATGTGTAACTGTAGTAATTTCTGTAACTGTATAACGATAATTGTATATGTATGAGTACCATATTTTCATCCCCATATGTGTATATC
>JAUEJL010075227.1:0-16019 GCA_032274825.1 Drosophyllum lusitanicum | reverse complement strand
TTTATCATCAAATTCTATGTTTTAAGATAGTCAGAGTTGATTATTAGTGTGAAGTGATTATCTCCCCAACATATATATATATATATATATATATATATATATATATAGATTTCCCACTGCAATTTCAGATTACAAGTAAACAAAATAAACACCCCTATTTATAGATGGATGGTGGTGGCGGTTTGCCTTATGGCGACGTCTGGTGGCGTCAATTTGGCGCCAACTACCGACAGTTTGTTCCCGTCACACACACACACACACTATTCAGCCTATGTATATACTAGTGTTTTATACATATCATAAGTACTAATAATTACATAATTATAACAACTAACATAAGTTTAATAAATATGATACTTAGACAATTAGAAATTCCAACATGCTTTAGCAATTATATTTGGGTATTAAGTATGTCTATGTTGTTCATCAAAGTGCTTGTAGCCTAACGTTACCAAGATTTTTATAAGATGTTTGTCATGATTATGAATTCTACTTCATTATAAACAAAATATGTATTTTAGTAGTACTTTTGAACATGCATTTGTTCTGCTATTAAAAAAGGGGTGTGTGTGTGTGTATATATATATATATATAGAGGCAAAAGTTTAAACGAGAACTGTTTTTCGTGCGAGAATTGTTTTTAAGGTCATTAATGACTCGTTCACAGGGGTATTTTGATAATTTATATATTTACCCACGGTGAATTGCGTCCGGGTGAGCCGTCATTAATTTGTCAGGCTTGATTTTCCCGAAATAACCCTCATTAATGAGCCGTTAATTAGTTATTAACGAAGCATTAATGAGCCGCCAAACAATCTTAGCCATTGATTAATTTTAATCAAAGGTTAAGATTGGTTCTCGCAATTCTAGCATGAAAAACAGTTCTCGTTTAAACCCTCCCATATATATACACACACACACACACACACACACACACACATATATACATATATGGATATATATAAGTAGTGAAAAAATCATTTGAGAACCGTTTTTATTGCGATTACCTCTAATACCATTTGTAACCGCCATTAATGCTCATTAATAGCGGTATTTTGGTCTTTTATATAATTTTTCAACCGTGAATTGCGTCTGGGTGAGTTGTCATTAAAGATCGAGCCTTGATTTTCCCGAAATACCGTTCATTAATGCATCATTAATGAGCCGCCACTTTTATTGGCCATTGATTTATCTTAATCAACGGTTAAGATTCGTTCTTACGGTACTCGCAATAAAAACGGTTCTAAAATGAATCATACCCTATATATCTGTATGTATGTATGTATATATATAAGGAAAAGATCATTTGAGAACCGTACTTATTGCGAGACCTGTGAGTACCATTTGTAACCATCATTAATGCTCATTAATAGGGGGTTGAGTGTGGTAGGGTGTATGTAAGGAATTCATGGGTGGGCAATCCAATTGAAGGAGGGGGGATTGGAGGGTTAAGATTGGTTCGAGCGGTTCTCGCAATATATATATATATATATATATGTATATACTAGTATGTTACCCGCGCAATGCGACGACAATGAATAATTCATACTCGATAACATGTCCGTTTTCGATAACGTAAGATATAAAATTCACGCACTATAATGACATTGAATAATTTCCATTCATAGCATGTTTATTTTCTTTCCCCCTTTTTCATTTTATTTATTTCTTTATTATCTATTAATTCCTTCGTTAATTTCTAAAATGACTTTTGAAAAAACAATAGAATACGAAAAAAATCTAGTCTTATAAAAAATGATGAAAACGTATCAATGACTTTGTGAATTGTGTTGATTTGAATGAGATGTGTTTTAAAAAATGTAAGGATATTCAAGATTATATTAATAATTTTCTATTGCTTAAATTTTAAGAGTTCAAGTAAAGTAATGTTAAATATATGATAAATGAAACTTTTTAATTTACTTATATGAGTGCTTATAAATTCGGGTTACATGTTATCATAATTTTACGAACTTTCTAATACTTAGATTAAAATATTTGTTATATGATAGAATATTTAAAATAATATTTCTATGTAGGTTTTTTATTTAATTTATAATTTGTTTAATATTTTATAGGTTGAAATTTAAATTGAATGGACTTGACATTTTTAAACATTGTTTCTTATGAAAGGTTTAGTTATTAAAATGGTTTTTAATAATCTAATTAAATTCATTCAATAGTTTCCTTTTAGGTTTAAATAAGGGGTAAGTTAGTAATTTCAATTTACTTAAAATTTAAGAGATACTTTTAGGAGAGATAGTGCTAAATGTTTTATATATTAGTGTGTGTATATATATATATATATATATATATATATATATACTACGTCTTTTGCTTGTGCTCAATCAAACGGTAAATTTAAATTTTCTTTATAAGTCCAAAGATTATAATAAATATATATACTAGTATGGTACTCGTGTAATGTGTTCGCTTTCAAAAACTAAAGGGTAAGAAGTTTTTTTTTCTAAATTATCATTGATCAATAAAATTTCACATGGATTGATAAAATTTTAGCTATTGTGTTTGTGTGAGAAATTATGTTGGTGTAGCTATAGTGGTGTGAGGATTATATTTGTCAACTTATTATAAAATATTGAAGCTATGTAAGTCATTTCTCAATCAATGCTTGTTACTTAAAAATATGGAGTCTTAAAAAGTTGGTTAAAGATTATGTTAAAATGCATTATACTATAGCTAATATAGGTTCGAATATAATTTAATTTCTTTATATATAATAATGTGGAAGGTTTAATTATTAATGTGGTATGTAAATATCTAATTAATTTTATATTTCTATTTAGTAGTTTCATTTTATTTTATGAGGGGTAAATTAACAATTTTAAATTACTTAAAATCAAGAGATCAAGACAACAAAGTAAAGTAGTGCATCATAATTTTATTTTATTTATGAGTCATTTAAAAAATCCAGAAATGTTAACTAATTGGAGCTATAATATTCAAATTTAGCTATAAAAATATTTTTTTATAATTAGGTTAATTTGCATCGACTTGATTTTTTAAAGTTATTATGAAATTTTGTGTTATAATATCTAATAGTTACTAATCTATTTAATAGTTTTCGCTTGATATTGCTTATTCAAACATTAGGGTCTGCTTTTTCCGGGGTTTATCGTGAATTTATCATCAATAATTGTGGTTGTTTTTTTAATAGAATTTACGAATGTTCATAAATCTTACGACAATATCACTCAAGAAAGCTAAAATATCCCATTCATAAAATTTGTATATTTTAAAAATAGTGTGAAATCTTGAAACATTCAAAGAAATTTGAAAGAGAGAGAAAAAATGTAATATCTTTATTCTTACTTTATATAAGAATAATATGTTGATCCATACATGAGATTATAAATAAAAAGCTCCTGAAAAATATATTTTAAAAATAATTGAAAAATATACCTTAAAAATAATTGAAAATTATTTTATTCTTCACCACTTTCATACCTAAGATTGTAGCTTAAATTAATTTTGTTATTAGGGGATAGTTCAAATGAGAATTGTTTTTCATATGAGAACCAATCTTAGCCATTTATTAAAATTAATTAATTAATTAATGGCTAAGAATTTTTAGCGGTTCCTTAATGACTTGTAATGGCTTATTCATATCGCATTAGTGAGGGGTATTTTAAGAAAATCAAGTATCGTAAATTAATGACGGTTCACTCTGACGCAATTCATGATGGGTAAATATATAAATGCCCAAAATACTCCTATTAATAAGTAATTAATGGTGTCATAAACAGTTCTCGTAGGAAAATCAGTTCGATTGAACGTTTCCATATATATATATATATATATAGAGAGAGAGAGAGAGAGAGAGAGAGAGGAGGCGGGGGGAGGTTCGTGCGAAAAGCATTAATATTTTGAAAAGTGCGAGAAGTGATGAGGACCTTTGGATCATTAAATCAAATGGATATAAATTATTATGTCATTTTGTAATTATTTAGAAAGTAAAATCTATTAAAATAAATCAAAAAGGGTATTATTTTACATTTACCCAACTAAATCACTACCCTAATTAACATAATCCCTCATTTATCTCGCATTCCTGTTCTCAATTTCATCCCCTTTTTTTCTCTCTATCGGCTACCACCGAATTACCGGCCGGTCACACCAAATAAACCATTGTCACCTCCTTCACATTTGTGCTTCTCCTATGGACGATTATTCACTCCTGTTTTCCTGAATTTTTCGATCTAATGGGAACCCTAATTAGCCACAGCTCTAAGGCCAAGGGTTTACGCTTTTGTCCGGGTCATCGTCGGTTGCTGCCATCAGTGCTTCACCGCTATCGGATGCCCTTGCCACCCTAGAAACCCCCATCCCCTGCTCATTTGTCGTCCCTGAGAGTAGTAAGAACCACCACGATCATCTGTCATCTAGTCAACACCGATTGCTACCATCGTCATCCCAGGAGCACTAAGCACCTGCACCATCATCGTGTACCACATACTGTTCTTATCTCCTCCATGATGCCTAGGATCTAGGTTTTCATTGCCATCATCGCCATCCTATCAGCACCTCCACCACCATTACCGGCCATCATCTCCACCTCATACCACTATGGTTAGAATCATAGTCTATTCTGATGAGGATGACTGCAGCTCCAACAAGTCAGTGTCCACCTCCACGGTAAATCATGACTCGCTTGAAGTAGAAATTTTGATTCATAACCTGCAAAGTAGAATTACTGAACTTGAGCATGATAGTAAGAAAGTTATGTTGCTAGAAAAAAGGTTGCTTAATAACTTAGAAAACACTAAGAAACATATGTTAGAACACGGTGTAGTGAACGAGAACTTGAAAGAAATAAAGGTGAACTTACAATTCTAGAATGTGACATCTCAAGACTTAACATTCACATAGTTGAACTAACCGGTAGAATTAGGTAAAAAGATATAAAATGTGCTGACGTTGCTGTCAAATTTGAAATCATTTGTACAGAAAGAAAAGATTTATATAGTAAACTTAAGGATCTTGAAGATATAGAATGCGCTGACCTTGCTGCCAAATTTGAAATCATTTGTACAGAAAGAAAAGATTTATATAGTAAAATCAAGGATCTTGAAGATAAGTTTAGCAAACGAGGTCAGACGATTCACCTGAACAAACCAAAAGACACCAGATTTTACAACCCATTAGAGGGTATTAAGAAAATCCTAAATTTTTAGAAAAAGATTTTTGTAAACAATTTTACCACATTAACTGTATGGGATTAAGGTTAACTCAATTGATGCGACTCACCGGTGCATCTGAGGATGATGAGATGGAAAAAGAAAAGAAGTAACCTGAAAAAGATCTAAACTCTATTTAACTATGTCCTTTGAATGACAGTTACGAGACTAGGGAAATTTCTTTGTCAAGTAACTATATTCATAGCTACAGTAAGACGGAGCTTACATCATCTTCTGAAAACAAATCTTAAAATGGTTCTGAAAATAAACCTAAATTTCCGTCAAACCAAAAGTTATAAAAACCTACATTCCAAATTCTATGCTAGATAAACAAATTAAGTTTTTAGACTATATGTCAGAAAAGGAAAGACAACGGTTTGCAAACAATAGAAACAACTTTTAGCCAAAATTCAATCCCTTGAGAACACCTTGAAAAACCTGTCTGTGAAACAAGAAATTATTTAATCATCCAAGCCTTCTGTTGACAAAATTCTAACTGATTCGGTACTTTTTTGGTGTCATGTGACTAACATTAATGGAAGTACTAATCATTCCGATAAATGATTTAAGTTTGTTGAAACAACTTGTCCTCCATTCAACTCAATTCCAAGGATTGTAGAAGTGGATCTTATAACTGAAAATGAATATGATAATTTGTCCCCTTTGCAAGGTTGATCATTCATCATTGTTTTCAAAACATGTTTCTTGTGAAAAGTCTGAAAAGTCGAATCTGAAATCAAGTTCTGGAAATATTTCCAAAGTCAAATAGATGAAAACTGCCTCTTTCATGATTTATCATTGTGAATCTTCTTAAATATCTTCAAAACCTGTTTCCAAGAACAGTGCCTCAAAACAATGCTCAAAGAAATCCTTATAGACTGGAACAATTTCGAAAAGGCAAAGCCACATATCTAAATCTACTAACCTGTTTGCAAATGGTATGACAGATAAATTTTTGAAAAGGTAGTATGTCAAGAGAGAGCTCTTAAAGAAGAAGAAGCAAGATGATTGTTATGATGTTAATGTTGATACTCCTGATCATGTTGTTAATGTTAATCATTATGTTACTCTTGTTAAGAAGTCTAAATTTTCTTCTGCTATTAATTCTGCCATTGATATCTTTAATGTTCCTGATTTGAAATATCCGCTTGATACATTCAACTAAACATTTGTAGGGACTTGCCAGAGATAAAATTTTCACTTCCTAAAACGACATTAAATTGATTGAAAGTATTCATCGTGCATCTAACAAGTTTGGACCCATTTTTTATGTGGGTACCAAAATCTGCTTAATCTATTTTGCAGATCACTCATGAGACATTGTGGACACAAATGTTACTTCTGAAGTACAAAGTGGAATCAATACAACAATGTGTTCAATATGCTGAATCATTTTAATCTCATGGCTAGAAGCATGAAAAGTCTTCCTTGCAATCCGGCTCACATATTCATTGTGTTTACTATCATCCTAAGTATGATGATTTGAGGAGTATAAATGTTTAGTTCTTTATCTTTGTTTTATATTTCATTACTACTAATGAATTGTCATTTGCAAGGGAAGTACATTAGAAAGTATGATATACATGATGTTTATTTTATTGTCAGTCACATTGTGTTGTGTGCGTAATAACTCATTGAGGGGGAGGAACAACTTGTCTAAACAAAACTTGAATGACGGGAAAACCACAAATCCACCCACTGCAACAATGAAAGATTATTGTGTTTCAATGCTTGAGATCAAATGTTATTCTGGAGTCAAAGGAAAAGGTCATAGTTGTAAATTATGTGTGATCAACCTGTCACAAAACCAAAGGTTGGAAAGCCCGAGATTTTTGCTGCAAACTCCGAAGACAACATGATCATTGAAGAAGAGTCTTTGATGATTTCTTGAAGAATCAAAGACAAAGAAATGAAGACTCAAAACAACAAAGAACGATTTCTATGTTACAAGAATGCAGAGAAAGAAAAAGAGTTTCTGTATACTTCAATAGTGAGATTGTTAAGAAGCTTAAATGGATAAAACTTTACTACTACTTAAATACAAAGAGGGTGATTGTTAGGCCCATTTTAATTGTATCAAAGCATAGTAAATATATTATGGGTGAAAGTGTCTTTTGTTTAGATACAAGAACTCGTAAGTATTTATAATCTTATAATATGCTAGTTGTAAGTTATTATTGTATATAGTAAAAGGCCAATGATCTCTTTTATATTTATCCATTCTCGTGGGTAAGTAGTGTAACTTCTTTTGTATAAATAGAATTCAAGTCACAACTTCAATCCTAAGATTTCGTATATGCAGGAGTATTAGTGTATGTTCTAGTGTGTAGTGTGTGTTCTTCATTTTCTATGTACTTTTACCACCATATTGTGTGAGTTTATTTTAGATTTACTATTTGATACTTAAATCTTGAACCAACATATTAGGCTAGTTTCTATGAAAAATGACACGATCAAATAACATTTGGTTTAAAACATATTTGGGTATACAACTCGATCTCATGTTAATTTTACACACATTTAAGTTACTTGAAATTTTGTTCATACATATTGTTAGTTTGTTTTAAGATGTAATGTTATATTTCAAAGATACACCAACATACATTTCTTATTCAAATTTTAAGTTATTATTATTGATGCATGTTTGGCAGTTTGGGGGAAAAACAGTACTAGTGAAAAGAGAGAATTTTAACATGCAAAACTTTAAGGATAATACTATATGTCGTGACTTTAAAGTTAAATATGAATGATATTGCACATGTTTCTATTACAAGAGTAGTTTTAAACGTCAAAGTAGATCGATGAAGATGGTTATTAAAGATATATAATAAGAATTGGTTATTAAAAAGGGTTTAGTTCACCAAAATGTATTCAAGTTGTCATGTTTTGCTATCGTATGTATTAGACTTTAAAATTTTCTACTGTATGTATTGAACTTTTAATTTGTCGCTATTGTGTATATTAAACTTTCTATTGTATGTATTAAACTTGTAAATTTTTTTACTTTTTTATTGATCCGAAATACATACAATAGTAACAAATTAAAAGTTTGATACACACAATATAAACTTTTAAAGTTTAATACACACAATAGCAAAACGTGACAACGTTGGATACATTTTAGTGAACTAAACTCTATTAAAAAACCAAGAGTATTCAATTTTTCAAAGAAAAAGAAAAAAAATAATTATGAGCATAATTTCAAAAATTAAAAACTAACTTTGCACTATGTATAAAATAAAAGACCAACAATGCAATGAGCAAATTGCATGAAAAAATTAAATTTTACCTTAGTTACTATTGTATACAAATAATGTTTCTTCTTAAAAACAATATATTTTTGGTGTTGTTTTCTCTTTTTCTTCATTCTTCAATTTGAAGCATTCATCAATAATATGTGTTTTCTTAAGACAATAATTGTAATACTTTTGTTTGCCCATAGATTTAGATCTCGCCCAACTGCAGGATTGAGAGTTCTTACCTCTCTCGGTCGATCTACCTCTAGCATTTAAATCTTCGGCTTTCGCGTCAAATCACCACTTGCAATTTGTTTCATCTTCTCTTTTGAATCCAAAAAAGTTAAAACTTCATCCAAGACTAGAGTGTCATGACCGTAAATAATACTATCACAAAAGTGAGCTTAAGCATCGGACAAAGATGATAACAAAAAACAGGGCCAAATCTTCATCACCATACTCAACATTCATATTCTCTAAGTTACCAACTAACTCTTTGAATGTGGATATATGATTAGCTAAATAACTCCCTTCAGTCATCTTTACATTAAACAATCGTTGCTTTAAATGCAACTTATTTGATAAGCTCTTCGTCATCAACAATTGTTCCAACTTTAACCCTAAAGCAGCCGCAAAAGCTTCCTTCAACACATCTTGCAAAATATCATTAGATAAATGTAAATGAATTAAGACGAAACTTTTAAATCTTTTATCTCCTTTTCTGCCTTGGTCCATGAAGCTAGCATTTTCTCAAAGCCTAACAATGCCTCGTGTGAATCCATTTGAATCAAAATATCTCTCATCTTAACTTGTCACAAAGGAAACCCGGTGTTCCAATCTAGTAACGGAATATCATACTTCATTGAAGACATGGCTGAAGAACTTGATAGAAAACTTAATCCCTATAAAAATTGACGGTACTAATCTCTCCCTTAATATATTTTTTACTACTAGAGTCAAAATTATGATAATATCAAAACCTCTATGGATCCAAGTTAAACAACTAATATTAGTTTCAGCGGAACAGGATCAATCGACCAATAATAATTAGAGCTGTCAATTCGGTCGGGGTCGGGTTAACATGTTGTGTCATTTTCGTGTCCACCCCTTTTTTTACCCTTTTTAATTTCGTGTCGGGTTCGGTTGGTGTCTCTCTATAAGTCTATATCATGTTAGGTCTGGTTCGTGTTTCGGGTTGAACCACTTTTTTCATAAAATTAACACATCATCAACTTTCGTTAAGCTCTTTGAATAATATTCTTACTTGAACAACCCGATCGAAATGAGTTTCGGTCGATCGGTATTCTGTTTAAATTATTAGTTTGGTTTTAGCCGGATAACCCAAAACTAGATCGATACGGGTACTTGATGACTGAACCGATTAGTAGAAGACCGACGATCCGAGAAAAGTGTCGGGCGTTGATCGATTGCTAATTGCCGGTCCTTGAGAAGGCTGGATCCGAGAAGTGTGTCAGCGCGTATTAGAGGATTTTAACTATCTTTGATGAGAAGGGTTTCCATGTTTCAAGTACACCCTCGATTAAGAATATAGGATTTTGACTCTTTTGACTTTATTCAAATGGATATCTTCTAATATAAATAACAGACTAACATGTATCAAATATGTTAAATAATCATAACTTTTTGTTGGGTTGAAAAAGTTGTTTGAAGATTGTTTGATAAGTAATGCTGAGTGTTTTGAATATTACAACCGGTGTTTGGTGTTAATACCGGTTAAATAACTTAATACCGTTTGTTTGTAGTTGGTACCGGTGATCAAAGTTAATACCAGTAGTTTTAAAGTTAATGCTGCTATAACAAATTTACTATTGTTTGAAGCGGAAGTTGATGTTGTTATCGAAGAAAACAGAGTTAATGCTGCCAGTGATAAGGATGAACTCCTTCATTTTAGAGATGATAATTATGGATAAGATGTGTTGTTATCTTTTTTTTTTGAAAAGCAAGATGTGTTGTTATCTATCCGTAATTAAATAATTTTGTTAGCATAAATAGTTGATTCTGTTTTGTAATCATTTCAATTATAAATACTTGTATGTATGTAGATATTATAAGCATAAGAGTGTGATTAGTATTTCAGCTTCAAGATTTATTCTTGATTCTTACAACAGAAAAGTATTGTACGTCTGTTGAATCATTGACAATCAATAGATCGTGGTTTTGATTGTTATGTCTTTGTAATTGTATGAATCACGTTATCAATATAGTATTCATTGTTACTCAAAATGTTATTTCGCAAACTTTTTTGTTTATTTTTGGATTGTTCGTGTGTGTGTGTTTGATAGTTTGTTAATCCGATCCCGACACTTTTTATTCAATAAAATAAATTTAATTACTCAACTTTAACCATCTATTCAATCAAAATTGTAATTTCAATTTGACTTATTCTTGGTCAAAATGGAATCAAAAGTATTAGAGGAATTTCATATATGCCTTTTATAAGCGTTAAAATATCATTTTGCCCACCCTAATTACAAATGTTATATTTACCTTTAAAAACAATTAAAAATTCATATTTAACCAAATTCTTAATTTCATTAATTTAAAATCATTTTAAATTATATTTAGTTATACCAATAAAGACTTGTCCATTATTGTCATAATTGTAACAATAATCTCTTTCTATTACGATACCACTTTTCTACATTCACGTCTACCCTCAACCCTCGCATTGACGCTTCACCGCTGGTCTAGATGACGATGTTGTTTGTCACTATATTTTTATATTTTTTTTATTTCTTTCTTGTTTTGTAATTATTTAATATCCTTTATTAATGTTTAATATTATTATTTTTAAAATCGACACGTCTATTAGACGGGTATTTAATCTAGTTAACTATTAAGAGTTTAAGACAAGAATTTCTTTTAATATTTCCACATTTTTTTGTTTTATATTTACATGGAGACATCGTAGAGTACTAGGGTTATGGTTTGGATTTTAAGTTTTAAATTTTTGATGTTTTATTTGTTTAGTTTTGGTGGTAGTCAAATTCTTTTTTTTTCAATACTTCAAATAATTCGATGTGGCAGTAATTATGTTTAACAAAGGTGTTTATTTTGAATTAATAATAATGATTATTATTAAATTAAACGGGTTAAATAGATCAAATTTGGGTTTATCGGCTTGACTTGAAATTTACCCTAAAAATTTCATGTAGTTTTCGTGTTAACTCATTACTGACCCAACTTATTTTCATGTCGTGTTTATGTTGACTCCCTTCGGTTTAGGTTCGTGTCAAGGCCAGCCATAATCATTATCAACCACAAACAAATAAATCAATAAAATACAAATAAAAACTAGACTCACAGTGATTTACGTAGAAAGCTCAAAACAGGAAAAATTATAGACGTAGGAGGCTGAAAATAATTTACTTTAATACTATAGTATTACTTTTTACAAACTTGAAATAAAAGAAATAACAAAATTTTAATGGTGATTAAGGATCCTAATATTTTTGTTTTCGCCGTAGCAGTATGCGAGAGAGGAAAGATAGAATTCTGTAATTGTGAAATTACTTTTTGGTGCTCAAAACTTCTCAAAGTTTATATACCTGTTAATTCAAGTTTGGTAACTTTGTCACAAACGACCCTTGAAGAATGGAAGGCTTGATAATTGAAGACATATGTTCAACAGTTCAATCTTCAAATACCAAATATTTGTACATAAATCAAAAGAATAATAAAAGATTTGCTCATGAATTAATGTTAATCAGGTATTAACATGTTCTTGCTGAACATGTAACATCATAGAGGAGTAACCCTTCATCTCAGAAGGAAAACAAGTGTGTCGCCTCCACGAGCTCCCATGATTCTTAAGCAATTCTGTTGCTTTATCTTTCGTTGATGATCTGCCACTCATATGCAACATCACCACAAGCTTCTTCACTGCGCCGTAAATCATCATTTCCTCTAAAACGACATCATTTGGATGAAAGCCACAAATTAACCAAAAGATCTTCACACATATCTTCGAAGCAATCTCGGATACATTCAACAGTTTCTTCGATACCGCACCAATGGATAATCGGTGTTTGATGAACGCCAGTCTTCCATCCGCAGATTCGCACAATAATTTGATTATTTGTAGTATTTTTTCGCATCTGGGTCGGTTTGAGTCAGGTAAGAGCTCAATCAGGGTACAGATTGCCCCTGCTTCTATCGCCTTCAACCGACTTCTCTTTGATGAATCTAGGATCTTTATCAAGATTTGCAATACCATAGAGCTTTCTTTGGTTGATATCTCATCTGATATGAAATCTAGTAAAGACTTGAAAAAACCAACATCCAAATGGTTTACTAATATATTCCAATTAAAATCAGACTTTGCTAGCTTTAGAAATATTAATACAGTGTGAAGCCTTGATTGTGTACTTCCTCTTTGAAGAACAATAACAATGGACTTCATACACTTGGGGTTTGATATTTTTTCTATAATCTTGCAATCTTGATCTTGTGATACAATTAGAACCTGCTGAAGAACTCCAAGAGCCTCTTCACAAGCTCTAAATGCTTCAAAATCAGAACTATTGTCTAGAATTCTGATAACTATTTGTAACAAAACTTCCAGCCCTCCAACTAATATAAATTCAAGCTTTATCTCATCTCCCATTTGTAAAACATACCCAAGTTTTCGCAGAGAACTGACCTTAAATGGTGTTGATTCAAGAGTCTTGAGAATTGATGCCATTTCATCTTGCTTCAACAAATGCGAAGATGAAGAAGGAGGCGATGAACACGAAGATGGTGAAGGTGATGATGGAGAATGGCTAAGTGTCCATGCAAGAATGAGTCTTTTTAGGGTGTGATTAGGGATAAGACCAAAATCTTTGAGGGTTTGCATTGTGGCTGGACAAGTAGTCTTGTTGTAGGTAAAGAACCATTTCTCAATGCTTTTTCTCTCATAAGTGACCCCTGTTGAGATAATGACTGGTTCATTCATTAGCTCCATGGATATGGGACATCTGAAATCTGGAGGGATGTTCATTTCTTGATCAAGAGTTGATCTCCCTGCTTCCATTGTTGTCAACAAAAGTTTGTGTGTGTGTGTATTGTGTATGTGTGTGGATTTATATAATGCATATATTGTGTAACCAAAAGCTTTTGACTTTGAACTTCACCTTTGCATTTTGCTTATAAAATCACCATGTTGTCATTCTTGAGCATGTGTAAGAACAAGATCTTTTCTAAATTATTAGATTTGCTACCAATGGCAATCATCATACAAATAATTTTATATTGGTTACCGCTAAATTATATAAAAAACTAGATTATCTATGTGGTTTAACTATTTACTGTTAGTCAAGATTATTTACATCTTCTGAATTTTGATATAAATTATAGATCAAATCAGATTATTTATGTAAAAAGAAAGTCGCATCCATGAGCTCATACTTCAGTGTGGTGGTTCAACTGAGGCTTTATCAGCAAGGGTTTCTTAAACTAAAATCTGTTTTGGCCAACAAAACCATGTTAAAGAGTAAATTATTAGAAAATATTTAATTTAATTAAAGTTTTTTTAGCAGATATCACATACTCTTTAAACATACTCCTAAATCTCTTGTTCTCTCTCCCTTTACCAACCTTGAACTCGTGACCCGTGGATTCCAAGATAACTTAAGAACCGACAAGCCACCACAAGGTTGGTAAAAATCTACACCTTAACTACAAGACTTGAACACAAGATCATCACATTAAACACCTAATACCGTTGGGCTTAAAACCTTTTGGTTAACTAATATCATTTTGTAATCAACTTTTGAAAGCACTTCTGATAATTAATTAGCTAACACATAATTAATGATTAGAACTTTAAAATATAAAGGAAATCTGTAGTTGTTCAACCAGCCAAGGAACAATAGCTAGTCTGAAAAATATTTTTTAAAGAATTATGTCAAAACTCTAATAAAGAAAAGTCAAAGTCAAAATGCTTTGAAGTGATCTGCAAACTGTATACAGTGCAAAACACGGAATCGAATAAGGTGGATACTGCGAGTATTGATCTCTTTGAAATAAATAATTAAAAAAATACAGATATTTTCATTGTTATCCCCAAATAATATTTAATTCTCCTACACACCCCTCAAAATATTGTTCAATCAATTATAAAAGAAATAATATCCTTACAGCCATGGTTCTAAAAACCTCGTTTTGGCTTCGTCATAGCTCCGTCAAGACTTGAGGCTTGATCATGCCACCACGACATAGTCCAAGGCTTGGACGTAAGGCTTGATGTACGGTAAGGTCCTACTTGACATGACTTTACTTGTTAAAAGTCATTTTTAGGCGTGTTAGAGGTATTGAGCCTTATGAGTCGAATATATATAGTTATTCAGTGATAAGGAAGGTTGGATATACCAAAAACAAAGAAAAAGATTAATGAACTACGTTATAAACCTATAATTATGTGTTTATAATATTTGTTTGTATAATTTTATATACATAATTAGAATTTATATACAAAATTGCTGCCTTAAGTCGTGACTTGTGAAACGCCGTGACCTCGCCATGGCTTTCAAGGCTTGAGGCTTAACCTTTCCGTCACGTCACGTCTCACGTTATTTAGAACATTGCTTACGGCTATCTTACAAGTTGATGAAGTATATATTTTATGTGGATGAATTAATTGATTATGTGAAAGTATTACTTCCCTTACAAATAATTAATGTATGTGAATTTTTTAGATAAGTATGATCAAGGGAAGAAATTGCTTCAAAATATTAAGGGTAGAAATTGAACATAGGCCTGATTTCAAGGGTGTTAAGTGTAGTTGTATCTTGTTCTCAACTTCTCATTGACTTCGAATCAGTAGGAGGGTGAGATCGGATCTGAACACGAGCAACATTCATGGAGATTCATTCTAATATATTTAAATTATTATAAGGAATCTGTATTTTTCTATATTTAAATTTTATCCGCGTAATATAGCGATAATTAATAATTTATACTTGGTAACTTGGCTGATTTCAAGAATATAAGAATATTTAAGCACGGTGTTATCAAACACTTTCTATTCGGCAATATATCTATTCTCTCATTTTCCCACTTTTTTTATTTCTCTTTTTCTCATTAACTCTTTTATCAACTTTTTAAATATTTTTAAAAAAACAATAAAGTAAGAAAACATGTGTAATTATTAAATAATTATCCAGAAAGATAATCCATTCTTGAAAAATGTGTTGATGTGGAGGGAAAATTATGTTAGTGTGTATGTGTATATTTTTTAAATGATTGGAGAATTATTTAAGAGATATATTGATCATTTCTCATTACTTCAGTTTTAAGAATTTAAATAAAGTAAAAAATTGGGTTAAATGTATTATAATATAGTTAGTGTATTATAATATATATATATATATATATATATATATTATATAGACAAAAGTTCAAACGAGAATTGTTTTTCGTACGAGAACCAATCTTAGCCGTCGAATTCTCTTCCTTCAATTGGATTGCCCACCCATGAATTCCTTACATGCATCCTGCCACACCCAATCCCCCCATGCTTCATCCATGAATTCAATTATCTAAAATGAACGGAAGATTGGTTCTCGCAGTTCTCGTACGAAAAACA
>JAUEJL010075216.1:0-16021 GCA_032274825.1 Drosophyllum lusitanicum | reverse complement strand
TTAATTACTTGCAAATATTGTTAAAAACTTCAAAAAGTGGGCATATAACCTATTCACCCCCCCTCTAGGTTCTAACAAACTTGTTACCCAGAAATGGAGGTGATGTGTCCTCTTGGTACCGAGCTCCACATGGACCGCATACACATGCCGATGCTATACCGAGCATACTCCTTATGCTCTGAGAAGTATGAGTATTTATTATGTTGAAGCATGAAAAAATAAAAGTGAAATATGAATGAGGTGACATTGACATGCCATGAAGTATTTAAAGTGTGATACTAAATACACAAATGAATTTTTTTTTGTCTATTTGAAAGGATGTAATTATTAAAAGTTTATAGTCATCATGGATGCTTTGATAATTGTGGTCGGTTAAGGAAAAACTCGTATTGGTCATCAATTGTGAGCAACATGCCAACATCAAGCTTTTGGATAATCTTGTTCCTTCTTTCTACCTTGGCTATCTCGCCCTCTACATTTGGTTGTCTAAATTGTTTGTTCAAGCTTTTGTGTTTCTGATTTTTTAGGTAGAAGTATCTGTCTAAGGTTTCCATCTTGGAGATGCTGCTTCGGATCGAGCTTTTAATAATACATGCCATGCCTTGTCTTGCTTTTAAAAAAATACAAATGAAGATATATAAATCAATGTTTTAAGACCCGGGACCCAATGACTAGAGTGGGTCAACGTATAGCGGGTTTTTGGTAATTTATGACCCGTATTGACCCGGTTTATGTTGACCTGGTTTAGTATATATATATTTTTTAAAGTTTTTTTAACCCTAAATCCCTAACTCATTTTTCAATGTTTTAAAATCTTTAATTTGGTTTGATTGTAAACCTATAAGAATTGTTGTTTGATGTTTGATTTTTTTTTGTACTGTATGTTATGTTAAACTTGATTAATGTCTTTGAATTGATGATATTTTAGGTTTATGTTTTTTCGTTATTGTAGACAATGTTTTCCTTACTTTTTGCAATTTATACATATATATGCATACACAAACACACACACACACACACACACATATATATATAATATAAATTTGGAAATTCTGAAAACCAGGTTGACCCATGATCTGGTGAGAAGACCAGGTCAATTAAAAAACCGGGTTTTAAAACATTGATATAAATATAGAACTCATTTCAAAAAGAGTAGATTTTTTTTACAAAACCGCTTTTTATTTAAAAAAAATATCATCACAAATATTCACTTGTGGCATACCATACCTTGATGATTGACGTAATTCTTCTCCATGCTCTTAAACTGTGTTTTCGAGTTTTTTTTTTAAAGTTGTTCTTGATTTTCATTTTAGAAAGAAAAGAAAAAAAGATTTGAAAGAAAATCTTAAAAAAAAGTTGTTCTTGATTTTCATTTAGAAAAGAAAAAAAAATAGTTTGGGGGAAAAGTTTAAACTTATTTTGGTTAAAATTATCGTTAGGAAATTAAGATGATTTGTAAGGAAAAAACTTGTTTTTTTGTTTAACTCAAAAATCCAGAGTTAGTGATGCTCTTCACTTAGGCCACCCGTAGTGGTCAAGCTGAGAGGCCCGGGTGGGGCTTCGGCTTTCTCGGGTTCTCTCGGGAACACCGCTTGGAACAATCAATTTAGAAACTTGCGTCAAGATGACGGCGACGACATACACTATGTACCGGCAACCCAACAACTAGAGGCACCACAATCCATCCCAACCCAACAATCAATCCCAATCTAACAAGAAATCCTGACACCACAAACGGGAAAGAAAAAGTTCGAGGGACGGGCAAAAGCGAGTAAATGGACGATCGAGGAAGAGGTGACGTTGGTTCAAGCATGGGTTGACGTTTCCGAGGACCTCGTTGTCGGAAACACGCAAACGGGTGGTATAATTTTTATTATTATTACTATTATTATTATTATTATACATATTATTACTATTATTATACAAATGATTATACATATTATTAATTTTATTTTTACCATTTTTATTATATAAGTGTTGATAGTTTTTGGAGACGAGTCAGGAATTTGTTTCACTCTCAAATGAAACGTGGAGCGTATAGAAATGCTTATCAAGTCACCTCCAAATTTAAAGACCTCACCAAAAAAATATCGTCTTTCGCCGTGACCTACAACAACTTAGTGAATACAAGACGTAGTGGAACAAGCGAAGCAGATATTATAAATTTGGTGCATTACCGTTATCGGAAAGATAACAAGGGGACTGCTTTCGGCCACGAAAAAACGTGGAGCATCCTAAAAAATTGTCCAAAGTGGGGCCCGGTACAACCGATGACCTCTCCTTCTTTCCGGCCCTCAAAACGTAATAAAACGTCTTCTTTCCAAAACCCACCAACTGGGTCTTCCGATGCAAATGTTAACTTTAACATCAATGATGATGACGACGACAGCGAGGAAGAGGAGCATCACGAGGTCGAAATAGAGTAGCCTCAACGGCCCATCGGGAGGGACAAAGGAAATAGGCTATCGACAAGTATGCCCAATACTGGCATAAATTCGCAACAAAACTATGAGATGTTATTGGGCCAAATATCTTCGTACAACGAACAGGTATCACAAAATATGACATATAGAATGAAAAAACTTGAAGTCGAGGAAAAGGCGTTGACAGTCAAATAAAACGAGCTGATGGTCAAACAAAGCAAGTTGACGATCACACAAAGCGAGGTCGAACTACAAAAAGCAACGCAATTCGACAAAAACTTCGAGTTTTATATTAGCCCGCATAATCACCTTACGGGTCCTATTTTAAAGGCAACGCTGGCTAAGAAAAAAAGAATTAGAGAATTATATGGTTGGGAAGAATGAAGTATATTATTATTATTAATGAAATTTTTATTTTTATTATTTACTATATTTTATTTTTTATACAATTGCTTAAATATTTTATTTTGTTTAATATATAAATGTATAATTAAATAAATTAAACAAGTGAAAAAAGATTGAGTTGGTTTGGGATAAGTGCTACTTAGGTTTTGAGTAAGAGAGAGAAAATAAAAAAAAGTGATGTGATATTTGAGTTGAGAATGGTTTTGGTTAACCACTATTCATGGTCTTAGGCTGCTTGTAGCGGTCTTCACGAACGCCTTCGGGTGTGTTTGGGTCCATCGGTTCCCAGTACCATCCCCCTCGGGTTGAGGTCCCGGCTTCCCACACCTGTTCCAACCCGTTCCATACATTTTTTTTGTTTTGTTTTGTATTGTGAAGAGAGTAAGGAGACATAAAATATTTGGGGTGGGTTAGGTGCTACTTGAGTTGTTTGGGTTAAGTGTTACTTGGGTTTTGTTTAAGCGAGAGAAAAGAAAGAAAAAATGATGTGACAGCTGATGTGACATTTAAGTTGACAATGGTTTGAAATGGATCTAATCATCGTCTTAGAGTGGTAGGAGTGGGAGGGGGTTAAAGGAGTATGTGGTATTATCACTTAAGTGGTGGGAAGGGTGCCATTCTATGACTAAGTGGTAGTGGAGTTTTGGGATGAATACCACACAAGAGGTGGTTAAGTGGTGACTTTTTGTGGGTCCGAAGTTTCTTTATATAATTTTTGATTGATTAGTGAGTATTAAGTGGGTCCCCAAAATTTGATGCGGGGCCGAGTGATGAGCTGAGTGATAGAAGAAAAAAGATGACGTGACGGTGTGATAGATGTGATAGTGGGTAACCACTACTAACACTAGCATGATATAATTGTGATGCAAGAGAAAATGACAAATTTACCCAAAGGGTTAGCTGGACATTTGACCATAGAAAGTTACAGACACGAGATCAAGAAACCCACTTCGCAGTTATTGAGGAGGACAACCCAAACCCAAAACCAGGGCTTTCTTCCCTTCTCATATTCCGCTTAATTACAGATTCTTAAAGTTTGTTTCTACGCCTTCTTTTTTACTTCTTTCTTTCTCAGCATATGCCTTCCGTTTCGCCGGAAAGTCACCACCGCCCACTGTCCTTCGTGTCCATCACTCGTCTCAATTCAAATTCACTGAGATTTGAGCTTCTCCGATTTCATCTCCTTTTGATTTAAACCTTTCATAATGCTATATGGGTTTTTAGAAAATCGAGTCGCATTAAGTTCTTGATTTAGGTAAAGACTCGGTTTTTCGTGGTTTCTTTTAATCGACTGTTGTAAAGATTCAAACGTCTCCAGTGGTTCATGTTAGATGAATTGAGTTGCATTAATCTGTGAGTTTTGTAAAGAGTAACCGAGATTTTATGTTTTTAATGGAGCATTCGGGTTCGGGTAATTCATCAATAGCTGGAACCAGTAGTCGTTCAATGGCGTTAGAGATTGATCTTAATGAAGCCCCTCTTCCTTCCCCTCGAGAATTCGGCGGCGGCGGCGTCTTTTCCGCGGAGCACCGGTGTGGTTCTTGTGGTGAGGTGGAAGGGGCGATGGTGGTATGTGGTGATTGTGGGAGACGGTGTCATGTAGCGTGTTTAGGGGTGCGAGAAGAGCAAAGGGGATGGAAGTGTTTTGAGTGTTCGACGGAATGCCGCGGTGGGAAGAAGCTGCGGCGAGCTTCCGGCGGCGGCGATTCAGGGCTCTTTGACATGAATGCCTCTCCGCCACGAGAAGCAGACGGCGGTGAGGAGGGGTATTTCGTAAATTCAGAGCTAGTATTAGCAGCCAGCTTTCCTAGGTATGCTCTATTTCCTCTTCTTTGTCCAAAAATCTTGTATTTGAACAATGCTTAATTGTTTGATAAAAAAAAAGAATAATGCTTAATTGAAGATGTTTATGAACACACACACACATATATGCTTCCATAATTTAGAATTTATGTGTGAATGATCTGTAAGTCTATTGCAAATAAATGGTAAGAAAAATGTTACTATTTCCGTCGTTCTAGTTTTAATTTCGTCAATTTCAAATCTTTGATATTTTTTGTAACGTTTCTGTTTCTTGATGTCAATTAGGGTTTGAAGTATAATAATCTTTCATAAACCCTTTTAAGGAATAATCTAGAACTGGAAAATAAAGAGTAGGATCAGAAGTTTCCAGATACATATTTTTCTGTTTAAGAATCATTGGTCTTTAAATACCTATTACACCATCGCTACGCATTCCAATACTCGAGATTTACAAAAAAGGCTGAATCTTGTTTCATGGTAATGTATGCTATTTACCTGTTTCACTTGAAGATTATATCTCAATTGACTTTATATTTGAGTTTTAAATCATTAGATGATAAAAACTATGGCTATTGTTGAATTTCTTGTTCTCATCTTGTCGTTCTAATATTCATGAAACTGATGGTAATGGTGTTTGATTCAAAGAATGCAGGATTTGATGCGTAACCCTTTTCTTGGATTTACTTTAAATTCCCCAATGGCCCATCCAGATATGAGGTTCATAGCAAGCGGATTTCCGTCTCAAAGTACTGCTTGCAGTATGACACGGTTTGCACACATAAATCTTGAAACAGCAACACAAAAAGGCAATTTAGTGTATTTGCAGGCCCTTAAAGACTACATATCTGAAAAACGAGGTGTTTTAGGTGATGGGTGGCGCGTTAAATTTGAATACTCTGAAAACACTTGCAGAACTTCTGCAATATACCTCGCCCCAGATGGAAATAGGTTCGGTTCAATGTCAGAAGTTGCTAATCATCTTGGTTTGTTATCTGCATATAATTCGTTTGAAACAGAAGATAAGGGCAGTGGTGTCATTTTATTGCAGAAGGGATCACATTCTACTAAAAGATCGAAGGAAAAGAGGGCCAATAACCTCAGAGAGCATAAGAATCTGTTGCGTAATGTTAGAAACTCGATAGAAGTTGATTCTGTGGCAAGCGGCTCAAAATCGTTTCAGGATGGTTATCCAGTTCAGTTTGAAGACTTCTTTGTTATATCAGTTGGCAAAATTGACCCCCGGGCTTCATTCCACACCACCTGTCAAATCTGGCCCGTAGGTTATCGATCTATCTGGCATGACAAATTTACTGGGTCCATTTTTTCCTGCAATGTTTTAGATGGTGGCGATTCTGGCCCAGTTTTCAGAGTACACCGGTACCCATGCTCCAATCAGTCGATTCCGTATGCTTCAAAAGTTCTTTGCATGACAAAATGTGAACCAATTCACCATCATGATGATGATACGAACATTCACATGATGTTTACAGATCATAACCCACCACCGAATCTAGTTAATGATAAGATAGCAAGTTTTTTGACTGCAGAACCCGACATTAATCTGGAAAAATCTCAAATAATCAGCTCAAACAATGATGTCATTGGTGAATTTTCAGTAGAGGATATATCTTCATCGTCTGCTTGGAAGAAGGCTGTAGAAACTCTACTACATGCTTGTCGCGAAGCATATAACAATAAAAATGAGTTAACTTTTTGTTGCAATCATCGCATCAATGAACAGTATCTTGATTCATTGTACAATTTTGATTCGTTAGGGAAGTTTTGTTATTTAGCTGGCCCTGTTAACAGCATCCCAGATATAATACTGACGATTAAGGAGCTTAAAACTTCTTGTGAAGTGCTGGGAAAATGGTTAGAACTTAACAGATTCGGGTTAGACGCAGAATTTGTACAAGAACTCATAGAACAGCTTTCGGGGGCTACAACTTGTTCCAAGTATAAATCTTTGAATACAAGAAGTCAAAACTCGAGTTCCCAAACTGTTGGAAGCGGTTTCTTTATGGTTATAAGTAAAGATGGTTTACAAAACGAGGCGGTGTCAGATAGTCTTAGGCAAACAAACATAAGACCAAGTCCGCCTGGCAACACAGTCATCTCAAACCTTCCTTCTCATTTGATCGGTGATGTTATTCAGGTAATATATCTTTTTAAATCATAAAGGTCTCTTTTTTACCGTTAACCAAATATGGGTCGATTATTAAGTAAGAAAGTTAAAAACTTGTTGAAAATTGAAATGGGCCAAAAGTGGCCCAAAGTGTGTTTAAATGCTTACAACTTCCTTAGTTACCAAAAACAGACTGCTATGCTAACATTACAATTTTTTGTAATAATATTTGTTACATCAATCATTTATTATGATTCATAACAGTTTAAAAATCGGGAAAGTTTTGGTGGCTAAATGAAGTGTACTTTGTAAGATTTAATGTGATAGCGAGATATCAAGTTTGTCTTTTTATGCCTGAAGCTCTGCCTGTAATCATTTCAGCGAAAGATAAGAGTGCTCTGATAATATCATTATATGTAAATCATATACTCTGTTGTCATAATATTTAATACATTAATTATTTATAATTTTAAAAAATGGCAAAAAAGTTGGAGGGTCATCTTAACTTTACCCATTTGACTATTAAACTATACTAATTTTGACCTATTACCCTACCTGCCCGATCCACTCATTTCGTCACCGCTACATGCTCAGTTGTTTCTAAATTTCCCATTTTTTAAATATTTGCTTAGGCCCACGAAATCTGTTCACGGTTTTATGAAGTTCTGGGGTTGGAGGCACCGGTCTCTAGACAACTGATGGAGAACGAACTGATGAATCCATGGGTTGATGATTTGAAGCCAGTGAAAAATGTGATCATGGAAGCATGTGGAAATGCCCGACCAGATGATGTCACAACATTTGATTCGTTTGACACGGCAGAAGAACATGAGGGAGATAATTTTCGAGCAGAAGCAGCTAGCAAATGTGCAGGTGTTGAGCTGGCGAAATTCCACATGGCGTTACTGAAGGTACTAATTGAAGACGCGTTAGCAAAAGTAAAGGAGATCTTTGACCCGTTTGGTGGCGTGGAGTCAAAGTCAAGAAAAGGGAGGAAGAAAGATGTGGAGGTCACAGCTGGTAGCAAAAAGATAAATCTTGATATGTTTCCGGTGAATGAATTTACTTGGCCCGAAGTAGCCCGTAGGTACATTTTGGTTGCGTTGTCTGTGGATGGTAATCTTGAATCTTCTGAGGTCATGGCTCGTGAATGTGGTAAAGTTTTCCATTGCTTGTATGGTGATGGTGGCACACTTTGTGGTTCGCTTACGGGAGTAGCCGCGATGGAGGCCGATGCCATGGTAAGATTGATCCATGTTTCTTTGTAACAGGTCAAAACGGGCTGGGCCAGTTTGACCCAAGAACACATTTTTTGTTTTCTTTCCTGAATTTATTAAACAGTTCATATTTTAAATACGGGTATGAAAAGCTTATTGGTAATAAACCAACTTAGGAGGCTGTAAACACTCAACCTGAAACAAAAGGCTGACATAGATGTAATGGGTATCCTTTTTTTGGTAAGATGGGTATCTCTTGGATAGAGTATTAGAACGGGAAGATCCCAAAATTCGGAGGAATAGAAAGAAAGGGTTGGATGAAAAAACCTGCTAGTGGAGGAAGACCTCCTATGAATAAGAGACACATATTTCTAGTTTGCATGGTCGAATCATTGATCCTAAAATTTCTACAATAAGTTTCCTTTTACAGTAAATTTTTTTAACTACTAAAATGGTTTGATAACACCCATCGCCACTCCAAGTTGTTATTCTGCAAACTCAGAATCATGATTTTTTAAGTTGGTATCTTCTAATTTTGATTTTTTCCATTACTTATGGGATAAAGACATTCTATTTTTTGTATTTTTTTTTTGTTCTCAGGTTTTAGCAGAATCCTCCAAGAAAATATTTTCTTCTGTGAACAGTAAACTTGTTGATCTTATCATCGATCAGAAAGAGATCGACATAGGAGAGCCTGCAAAGGAGATCCCTTTAATTGATGATGACTCCCCTGAGTGGGCCCAGGCTCTTGAACCGGTGAGAAAGCTACCTACTAATGTGGGGGCAAGAATTAGAAGATGCATCCATGATTCTCTGAACAAAAATCCACCCGAATGGGCCAAAGTGATTCTTGAGTACTCCATTAGCAAAGAAGTCTATAAGGGAAATGCATCAGGACCCACAAAGGTGCAATCTTTATTTTTGCATCTTTCCTTTTGAATTACTATTGTCGATCTTGAACTGACTCGATCAAAAATTGAAACAGAGAGCTGTTATCTCGGTTCTTGAGAAAGTGAGAGTTGATATTCCTCGGCAGAAGCCTACCGAGAAGAAAGAAAAGGAAAAAAGTGGTGCGAGAACACTATCTGATGCGGTTATGAAACGGTGTCGTATGGTTTTAAGATCTGTGGCTGCTGCAGATGAAGACCGGGTCTTTTTCAATCTTTTGGCAAAAACTGTTTTGAAACCAAATGATCCTGATGACACGGGAGTACTTGGTTATCCTGCAATGGTTTCCCGTCCATTGGACTTTAGAACAATTGACCTCAGATTGGCTGCAGGCTTCTATGTTACTTCACATGAATCTTTCATTGAGGATGTTCGTGAGGTATCCTCTCAATTTTTTTGTTCTGTTCTTACAAATTACTGATGTAGCATCAAGCAATGAAACTAAAAAACTTTAAATGAAATCAAATGAACTAATTGATACATTTAAAGGCTTCAATGTCTGACATGTGTCATCATTGGTTAGGTTTGGCAGAATTTACGAATTGCTTATCGTGACAGACCTGATTACATTGAGTTGGTGGAAACACTATCGAAAAAATTTGAAGAATTATATGAAGAAGAGGTTAGGCAATACCTCCTGGTCTTCTCTCCTTTATTGTGATATTAAGTATTAACTACTAAATAGGGAAAATATATATATATATATATATATATATATATATATATATGTTTATTGGTATCTAACAGTCCATTAATCAACTGTTTTATTATAAAAAACAGATACTTGTAAAGACTTAAGATTCTAACATGAAAGATATATGTGGCAAAATTGGTGGGTCGGACGGTTTGGGTTATCAGTCAAACCGTATGACCTTTGGATACGCGTTGGGTTTGACCTGAAACACTTATTGTCCGACTTTATTTATAATAATAATTATAAATAATAAAGGAGGTTTCAATGCATTAATTATTTTTTGGAACAGCTTGACCCATTCCCTTTTAGCTGTTTTATATTTCACCCGTTTGACCCGTTAAAGTGCAACCCAAATCAACTTAGTTATTGTAAACGGGCCGATTTGCCACCTCTTTTGACAGATAAGCAATCTGGCACTTAAAATGTTATTCTACTATCTTCATACAGATATATGTCAAAGGGTTTTATTGTCATCGATCTTCATTGTTATTAAATTGATGGGTATGTTACAATATAGGATTGTGGTGGTGGGCTGATGGCGTTTCCAACAATCTTGATTTTGTTTTTTTAACTTCATCTACTGTATTCTAAACATTTTTGTTTCGTGTACTTAGGTACTTAACCTCGTGACCAGAATTACTGAGAATGGTAATAGTTTTGATTCATCAACCGAAGAAGGAAAAAAAGAGTTAAATTCTCTTGTTGTGGAGACAATCGAGGGTCCACTTCCCCCTGCTCCTTGGGAGGACGGGGTGTGCAAAGTTTGTGGGATGGATAGAGATGATGATAGCGTTTTATTATGTGACAATTGTGATTCTGAGTATCATACATATTGTTTAGATCCCCCACTCGCAAGGATACCCGATGGCAATTGGTATTGCCCTTCTTGCACGACTAGTCAATCTATCTCACAAGATGAACGTTGTGGGACCAGAGCATTGTCTTGCTTACGTGGAAAGAAGAAACTTCAGAAAGAGTTCACGAGAAATCTTTTGGAGAAATTGGCTCCATTAGCAGATACCATGGAGTTAATGGACTATTGGGAATTAGGCGTTGAAGAGGTTGTCACTCAACTTCTTTCCACTTTCAGTTCCAATTGTTTTTTAAATTATTACAAAAAAGCTAATGTGTTAAATATTATTACACTCAACTTCTTTCTACTTCCAATTCCAATTGTTTTTCAAAAATTTTTAAAGAAAGTTAATGTGTTGAATATTATTACAAAAGCAAAAGGTAACGGACTTCAGTCTCATTCTATTTGAGGTAACCTACTTATTTTTAAGTCGAAAAACACCATCAAACTTTTAAAAACTGTTATTTAAGATAATGACCTGTTTTCGTGTTACATGTCAGCATAAGTCATCATGTTCAAAACTTTTGACCAGTATTCAAAATTTGAAAGATTTGATGGTTTTTTATATCCTTAAGTTAATTACCTGAAATAGAAATCAGAACAATGTTGGTTACCCTTTCATACAATTAGCCTTAGTTAAAATTATAATCTAGCAGCTTTAGTGAAACAATTTAGGAGAATATAAGCATTTGAATACACTTTTGGGCCTTCTGGCAATTTTTAACCCATTTTTATTTTTAGCTAGTGTTTTCATTTTTACCCATTTGACCTCTTGGAAACAAAATGCAACAGAAAAAAACTTTTGTGGGAAATGATTTGAAATTTTATCTAGTTATTTTTTAGGTTCAAAGTTGCTATTATTTGCAATTGCAAACTTGTTAAGTATTTAATTTGATTTCAACATTGGACTTCATAACAAGTATCATCCCGATTCTATGCTTTACTGGGTACAATTTTCTATGCAAATTGCAACATTTTCTTTTTTGCAAAGATTCCAAATGCTTTCATTAATATTTTGTATGGGTCCATAACTTTCCTGTTTGTCTTGTCCGAGTTTATTTTAGATGCTTGGCCAGCTGTTAATGAGTCACTTTAACTATGTGTCTAGTTGAATTGAACAAAGTGTCGAGTTAATTATATCATTAATGTGTGACAAGGGTAGTAACAAAATGTGTATCAACAAAATGTGTATCAAGTTAAATTTAACTATTATGCATCTGATGATCATATGTATAAAGTTTCGTACGTTTATATATTATTATTTTTGTTTCACAGAGAGTTTTCCTTTTCAAATTCTTATGTGACGAGGCTCTGAGTTCTGGGGTGGTTCGAAACCACCTGAGTCCTGACTCTAGTGATCTGGAAAAGGAAAAGGCGCTGCGCAAGCTCTACAAAGAGTTGAAAAATCAAAATAAAAAGGAGGAAACTTTGGCTTCTAATTTAGCGAAAGAAATTGAAGATAAATGTTCGGAAGAGTATGTGTCTGCAGGAAAACCTAGTGATAGTCAAAGTCAAATACAAAATGAAGAAAATGACGAAAATAGACTTGCCGGCCAGGATCAAGAGTCTTTATCAGAAGTAAAGAATAGGGTTTCTTCTTTACAGGAAAAGATCACAACTTTGGAATCGAAAATAGCTAAACCCGTTATTCGAAGAGAGTATTTTGGGAGGGATACAGCTGGAAGACTTTACTGGGTTTTTAGCAGCCCAGATCGAATTGTTGTGTCGGGCCCACATTATAGAAAGAAAGCATTTGGAGTCTCCTCGAGCTTGTTGTCTAGATTGATCGAGTGTGAAATGCCCGAAATGTACACATCTGATGACTCTTTGTGGACTTGCTATGAATCAGAAAATGAAATTCAAGAACTCATTGGGTGGTTAAGAGATGATGATGCAAGAGAGAGAAATTTGAAAGAAACAATCAAACAGTGGCTATCAAATAGAGTAAATGACCCTAATACCCCCCAAAACATTCAAAATAATCACTCGAGTTCGTCTTCTTATGGCACCAAGGCAAGGGCAGCACTGGAAAAGAAGTTAGATTCTTTCTTAAAGAAGCATGGTAAAAGGGGTAAAACTGTCAATAAGGGGAACTGGTACAGGTGTGATTGTTTGGAGTTAGTGGGGTCCACTCGACACCATTGTTCTTCATGTCATTGGACGTTTTTCACTAACGAGGAGCTAGAAGGTCATAATGATGGGAAATGTGAGAATCATCAAGATTCTCAAAATCCCTTGAAATCTAAAAAAACTCCATTGGTCAAACAGCCTGCTTTGACCGATTTTCATGATGATCCCGATTCACCTTTTGTATTTGAGGAGATAAGGGCAAAGTTCTGCATTCGTGGTTCCCTTAAAGAAGAAGTCAAAGATATTGGCCTTATCGGGTCAAATGGAATTCCATCATTTGTGTTCAAAGCGGCTCCACAGGATGCTGCATTGTCATTGGTTTCAGAAACAAAAAATTGGGTTAATTCCCATGATGGTTCTACAGATCTTCAGCCACTGGAGAAACAAGGAACAAATGAGACACCATCTAAGGTTGAAAGAGTGAAACCCAAGGGTATAAGTGGGAAATCATCATTGAAGAACAAAAGTCAAGTGAGAATTTGCCAATCCTCTTTGAAGCCATTAACGGGCCGGGTTCTTGAAATTCTTCGGTTTCTTAAGATCAATTTGTTTGATATAGAAACCGCGCTTCCAAAAGAAGCTTTGAGACCTTCAAGGGGAGGCTTGGATCGATTATATGCTTGGCGTGCTTTTGTAAAATCAGCACAATCAATTTATGAGGTAATATAATCCGTCTTATGTTATAACAAAATTAATGTGTTGTACAATGAAAAATTATAATAGCGAAAACTGCCAAGAAATGTAACCAAGGATTCCAAATTTGACAATGTGGAGTATGAGCAGGTTTCTCACTCATCAAAAGGAGTGGAAGTCCAATTCTTGACAAATTTAGGAATTAAAGTATAATTTTTGACAAATGTAGGAGTTATTGCAATTTTTGAAAAAGTGAGGGACCCAAATATAGTTCAGTTTACAAAGTTTCCCTATAATTTTTTGAAATGAACTCTCTCCCCTTTTGATGAGAGAGAATTACTCGTGTCCCGCATCATCAAATTCGAAATTTTAGGTTTCCTTTGTTGGCAATTTTTCCATTATCTGTTTACAGCATGTATCGTTTCCCCAAAAATTTTTACTGATTATTGAACATCATGCCTTTACAAAAATCATTTGTTTTGTGATATTGTGAAGTAGAGCTGGCAATTTGGTCTCATTTATGTAACAATGGGTCAAATGAGACGAGTAAAATGTTGAAAAAGTAGCTAAAATGAAACAGGGCAAAAGTTGCCAAGTGTGCATTCAAATACTTGCAACAGTCTAAATTGTTTTTTAGTAAGTTGTCTTACTAATTTTTTTACATTCATTACTTACAGAAGTTTATGTATGGGACAAAAAGGCATTGGTGGGTCGGCCCGACCCATTTTGACTCCCACATAAAATTTAATTATTTTGACCCGAACCATTTGACTTACTACCCAACACACCTGGCCCACCCGTTTTGCCACCTGTATTATGAAGGCTAATATTTGATTATATGTTTCAGATGGTACAAGCAACAATTATATTAGAGGACATGATTAAAACCGAATACCTAAGAAAAGAATGGTGGTATTGGTCATCACCATCAACTGCTGCTAAAATCTCCAACATCTCCGCTCTTGCTCTTCGAATATACGCCCTTGATGGGGCCATTTATTACGAAAAACCACCAACATCCAACATAGAACCCACAGAACCCACGACACCTAGGGCTTCCAAGTCAGAAAAGAAGACATCTGAAAAGTCAAACCCAAAAGACTCGTCTGAAAAGTCAAACCCGAAGAACAGTCAAAGGTCAAGCAGCTCACCGGTCACGGATTCAAGACTTCTCGAGGCTTCAAGACCGAAAACCAGATCAAAAAAGAGGATGCGAGATGCTGATAGTTAAAAAAAAGTAGTAAACTTTGATTGATGTATAGGATTTCAAACAGAAGAGAAAGAGGTGTAGTTTCATGTTGTAGATATCTGTTTGATTGTGGTTTCTTTTAAACATCTTGTTTGTTAATCTTGAAACAGCAAGAACCACATTGATATCTGATGTATCTCGATTCCGTTTTCAAACAGGATTTACAGGAGGATAAAGGCGCTGCTTATAAAAGTTTTCATTTGATTTTAATCTTTGGAAAAATATTCTACTTCTAGTGCGGATTTTTTTGTTTATTATTTATTACCGGCCCGGTTTTGTTGTTTATTATTTTTGGGTTTTGAAAATCTGGAAAAATATTAAAATAATAATGTTTTCGTGGAAAACTGAATTTTATGTTTTGTATTTTTTTACAATTATAACTTGAGAAATATCAAAATATTCTTTTTTATACTTCTGATAGATTTTGTTATTGTCAAATCTTTTTTACTCGTTACCACCAGCTATTACCTTTGCTCGCCAGTGTCTACATCAACCGACTACAATGTCGGACAGCTTGATCTGTCACGGCTAGCTCAGCCGCGGATGTCGTTTGCCGTCAAACTGGTTATCAACGGCCACCCCTGCCAGCTCCCTCCGGATGTTGCATATGGTTTGGGCTACTATTTCTAATACGAGAACATGTTTCTAATCTTTTCTCGAAGCTTTTGTATCTTCACTAATATAACCCTCTCACTCTGCACGATAATTAATATACAAATATATAATAAAAATATAAAAACAAGTTACTTAGAGAGATGCGTGTCAGTTTCTTTTTGGGGTGGTTTTGAAAAAAACCAAAGCTGAAACGAAACTATTGGTTTAAAAAGGTCCAAAAAAAAAAAAAACGCCGGTTATAATATATAATCCGGTTTATGGTTTAGTTTTAAGTTGATAGTTGTATCTTTTATTTGTATATATTGTGTTTAACAAAGTAATTGGAAGTTAAAGCTAGAAAATGTAAAATGTCATAAAAGAACTTAGATGAAAACAATTTAAATGATAAAACTTCATTAACGTTATTTATGTACATTTACAAACTAAAAGCTACTTTAAGTAGTTTTTTTGTTTCTGAGTTTTTTCTTTCAAAATAAAAGCTACACAAGCTTCAAAAACTTGTAGCTCATAAAAGTTTTAAAAGGTTTCTTACTAAACATACTGAAAGAAATTTTAAACATTGTATAAAAACTTTTAAAAGTTTTAAAAAATGAAAATTTTTAAAAAATCTGAAAAATAAAAAAATAGAAAGTTCTTTTATAAGTTATAACTAGGGTCAATAATGGTTTAACCATCAAAGTTTTAGTTTAGTTTCGGTTTATTCATCAAAGTTTTTTTTAAACGATTTTACAATAAAGTTTGAATTTGTTATGATTTAATGTTCAATGTTACACCTTCTTTTTTGTTTAAACCTTAAAGTTTTTTTTCAAACGATTTAACTCTTAAATTTTTATTACAAAATAGTTTAACCCTCAAAGTTTTGTTAAGTTTTTAATAAAACTAAAATGCATAATCAAGTAGAGAGGGTAAAATCGAAAACCATACAA
>JAUEJL010075205.1:0-15000 GCA_032274825.1 Drosophyllum lusitanicum | reverse complement strand
TATACATACATATATATACACACACATACATACGTATATACATACATATATATGTATATACACTATATATATGTATATACATACATAAATATATATATATATATGTATATATATATATATGTATGCATAGAGGGAGATTAATGCGAAAAGCATTTTATTTTTAAAAAATGTGAGAAGAAATTTTAACCATTGGATGATCAAATTAATGGTTAAGGTGAATTATGGCAAATATGTAATTAAATGGATCTATTAGAAAATTTGAATATAATCATAAAGGGAATAGAAGTCTTTTTAACCCTCAAAATACTGTTGCCCTAAACAAAACCTCCCATCTTCCATAATTATATGTTGTAACCCAAGATCTCCACTCTCTCTCTCTCTCTCATCAGCATATAACCCACGCCTCTCCACCATTCTCTCTTTCTCTCATCCGCCCTAATGCCAATCCGAGACCACCGCAGCCGTCCGCCTCATGGCAGCCTCAAAATCATGGTCCGGCCTCCATTGATTGCCGCTATCTTCCCGGCATTGTTCTTCTTCATTAGAGATTAAAGCCACAACCCACGCTCTCCATGTGTCTCTTGGATCTGTCGTTTATCGAAAATTCACCACAGCCACTTCCTCCTGCCTAAAACACCATTGCATGACCGCCATCACCATGCAGCACCATCGCCGCCGCCACAACCACCATCAGCTCTTTGATTGACGCATGAGATCTACAACCCTATCTAGCCGCGACTGCCATCATTGGTTGATAACCCTCACCTCCGCCCAGATTCTCGATCACCATCACAGATCTATCACCACCATCTTTCTCTCATGTCTGTTTTTTTCTTGTGTTTCATAAGAACTGGATTTTTTTAGGATATAAGAATTTGTCACCGAAGGTAATTAATCATTCTATTTTTTTTTCAAATGTATTCAAATTTTGTTCGATCACTAATGAATATTAGGTAAAATTTTAGGTTATTAGGTTTTACTTCGTAGGTATGTACTGTTTAGTACATATAGTTTTTATAGATTGTTTATCATAGAGTTCAATGGCAAACGGTATTTAAAAATCTATTATTACATATAAATTGATATTTTAATAGTTTATTCATCATTGAACAAATTTGATATTTGTGTATATGTTCACATAAGAAGAAGAAAAATAAGTTTACTTTTTTAATTTTATTGTACTATTTATTATTGAACAATCATTTGTGTGTTCTAATATTTGTGATCAGATTTTATTTGCAAACATTAATGTTAAAAAAAACCTTCATTCACTAGTAAACTGAAGTAGTTATAAGAAAATAATAAATAAACGCTAAGTTTAGTATTGAACATAGTGTAGGGAAACACAAAAAAACAAGATAAAACAAATATATTAAGTTATAAAAGCTTGGTATTACGAAGTTAACACAATAATGATGAAAAACTCGAAAAATTTTACTCGTGTTTATTAATGAACAATATGTAATGAACACAATAATGATGAAAAAACAAAAAAAAAGTGTTTATTAATGAACAATGTGTAATGAACATAATAATGATGAAAAACTAAAATTATGTGGGTGTGTTCATACGGGCGAATTCCATAAAATTAATAATTTACTAGTAAATTATTTTCAATTTATTTTGTTTTTTATTCAAAATTTGGGTGAGAGAAAAATAAGTTTGAGAAATAGATTGGAGAAAGAAAAGTTTTGTTTACTATTATACCCTTTTTAATTTAAAAAAATAAAAAACATAATTAATATACACCACTAGATCAAATACCAATAAGTGGATAGGATTGCTTCTCACACTATTTGCAAATATACATACATATATACATACATACATACACATATATACACATATATATACATATATATATACATACACATATATACACATATATATACATATATATATATATATATATACATATATATATATATATATTGTTGGATTAGAATTAAGGTGGTATGAAGAAAATAATCAGGGATTGTTGGATTGTTATATGATAGCTAGGATCGATCCGCTGTAAAAATAAATTATCATAGTTTTTTTTTTAGAAACAAGCTCCTTTGATATGCAATTATATTCTATGCTCTATTTTTTTGACCACATTACTGGGGTTGAGGGTTATAGCCTTATGAGTTATGAAGAATGGGTACCCAACTTCGCATGCCTCTTGTGTAGGTTCGATTTGTGTGTTACTTAGGGGGTGTTTGGGATTGCGTTATAGGGTAAATTGACATTTATCGGTAGATTGTGTGTTACTAAAAGAATATGTGGATTATCCACACTCTTTTATCAATATTAATACACTTAAAAGAATTACGATCAAGCGTGAAAAAATTGAGTGTTACTAATTTCTACCAAATTTTTACATTTGAATGTGTGAAAATTGGAGTAAAATATCACATTTATTACTGCGGACAAATTATCTAAATTTTCACACTTTTAAGCGTGAAAAATTTCAAAATAATTTTAGAGTTACAAAAGTTCACGTTTTAAATGTGAACTACTATAATCATCTATTTATTACTAAATTTTCCGTGTCTCCTCGACCTCTAGTTATGTATAAATTTTCTGGTGTTTGTATAATATATCATTCTTGTATTGAATTTGCCAATTCATAATCCATACCTATATACAGCCACGGATATAAAAATTATATTTGTAATGGGTATATCACTACAAGGAAAATCCTTCTTTGTGACGAACATTTTGGTGGCGACCTGAAATTTAGTCACTAGCATAATCATTTATAAAAATTATACTTGTATCATAATGCTACAAATTTAGTGACAACTTATAAAATTATCTTCACTCACCGGTTACTAAAATGTAAAAAAATCAAAAAAGTATTTTTTTTCTAGTATTATGACAATTAGTAATGACCAAAAAATTTTGGTCACAACATATGATATTGTGTCAAAAAATAGTAGTCACAAAGTACCTTCTATTTTTCGATTAATTGTTAAATGAGGTACGAAGGTTATGACAACAAAATAGTCATCATTAAGTTGAAAAAGGTTAATACAATTTGAAAGAATGAGAAAGGTTGTAATCATAAAATAGCAGGCATTGAGTTGAGAAAGATAAAATGAGAATAGTAATCTTTGACTTAAACAAAATTAGTGACAGAATATTAGTCATTGGAATATTTGGTGTGAAAAATCCATGGAGGACGCCGTATTCTTTGAGAACCTACTTTGATGCGATGCGAACAATCAAAGAATGACCTAGTTTCGCAACTCACGACTCAGGGTGTTGAAGGGTTCTAACTTCAGTTTGTGCGGACTGCCGATCCCTCGAACTATATTCCTACAACTAGGTTGATTGTGACGACCAATTGTAAGTTTGATTGAGTGGATAAGTTGATAAATTCCTCGAACTCTATGCTACCGCTTGGTAAGTTCGATTGATTCAATTGATTGTCAGTTTGATTAACTCTACCATACAGCCGTAATTGAGTCCCACTCGAATTCTATGCCCTAGCCTGCCCTGACTGTGTTGTTTGACCTCCAAGTGTCAATGGAATAATGTTTGATTTAAACTCTAGAACATGACTCAGCAACCTCGATTATTCGACTGGAAGTTTCTTTCTAAGTTTTATGTGTGCTTTGGGTCTTGATTAATTGATTCCTCTATTTGAGTTTTAGTACGTAAGTTTGATTGTGTGTTAGAATCGGAGAGGTGGATTGGGTGAAGGAGTTGCATTTGTTGCGATTACAGATAGGAGGAGCTGAATTGAGAGAACTTTTTTAGAGAAAGACACGAGTATCTTCAATCAATTTGTATATCTTCTATGTTTTGGTTGCATAAATCTAAATTTTAAAACATCCATAGGAATACCCATAATCACTAGAAGTACCAAAAAAAAAATTACGAATTCATCAAACTGATTGTATAAAATAACAAATAATCACATGTCTTGCCTTCAACAATTCTATTCTTTATATTTTGATTGATATATATTTTGGTTGTATTGGTTTCCTAAAATTTTCATTTCTTTGTGAATTCAAGATGGGAACCGAAATCCATTATTCTGGAAATATCTTTACTGTCTTTTACTTTTGTTTCTTTTAGAGATTAGTGGATGCACAAGTTTGTATAGGAGTAGGATGTGTTGCCTGATAGAACATTATTAGTTTATTTTGCTCATGGGAGGTAAGTGCTTATGTTGATGAATGAGATAAATTCCTTCTCTGCCTCAATTTCTTGCATATTCATGCTATATACCATTTGTTTTTGTGCCATGAATCTATGTTGACAGCCAATGCCTTCCTTTCTTCATTTATTCCCCCCATTCGATAGAGACCGTCACGACATTTACCCGCTTCAATCAAGTTCCCGGTCAAGCCCTGCAAAACAAAGAAATCCGGAAAGAACGTCACTGCACAATTGAGATCATTAGTAAGCCGACGAACACATAAAAGGTTGCATGTGAAATTAGGAACAAGAAGGACTCCTTCAACTTTTAATCCTCCTTTGACCACATGCATGCCTTTCCCTTTAATTAACGGGAATGGTCTCTCCATTTGGAATGGTAACAGGTTCTTCAAATGTACTCGTGATTACGTTTTCAAGTAAGTTTTCTTGATGCGTAATGTGAACGGTAGCACCCGAGTCGACTACCCACTCACCATTGAATTTCATTCTACCTGCCATGTTTGCTACTACGGGTGTGTCATCGCTTGTTGCTTCTCGATTTCCACCAAAAAGTCTCAAAAAGGCTTTGCATTGTTCCCCGCTTAATCCCGGTATTGGACAAGGTCTGGCTTCCACCATAGCTGCCTTCGGTTTTGATTTTTCTTTTTTTCCTTTTCCAGGCCACCACTCCGGGTACCCGATTCGCTTGAAACACCCATCTTTGTTGTGACCATCTCTCCCGCAGAAAGAACAATGTCCACTCTTATCATTTTGAATGCTTCTTTCTGTTTTCTGCCATGTCTTCTCAGTTTGAGTGTTCCGATTCGTATCACGTCGTTCCTGATGCAACGCTTGAAATGCAGTGGCCTCTTGACCTGGTCGTTTAGCAAAGGCAATCAATCGCTGCTGCTCGTCTTCGGCTACTAAATGATAGGCAGTCCCAAGGTTAGGAGTGGGTTTCATAGCTAACACTTAAGTTTTGGTAACAGCAAACTGATCATCAAGACCCATAAGAAATTCATAAACTCTTTCTTTCTCTTTTAATTCTTCTAATCTTTTCCCGAGCCCACATGAACACCCATCGCATGAACACTTAGGTGTAGGGAGAACAGATTCCATTTCGTCCCATATGCTCCGTATCTTGGTGTAGTACGATGAGACACACTCGAACCATTTTGTCTTGTTGTTGTCAACTGTTGTTTCAGTTCATAAGCCTTTGGTGCACTCTCCTTCCCGAAGCGTTCTTCCAAATCGTTCCAGATCTCAGCGGCTGTTTTGGCGTATTTGACGCTGTTACGGATGTCTTTCTCCATCGCTGTTGACAACCAGCCTTTTATCATAGCATCACAGCGCGTCCCAGGCATATATTCTGCTGATTCTTTTTCTGCTTGCTGTTGGAACCATCAACGAAACTGGTCTTGTTCTTGGCGAACAAGAAATTCATCATCTCTTGTGCCCAATCACTGTAATTTTTGTGGGTAAGTACATCATTTACGTGCATCTGCTTTGGATAGTCGGAGGCATGTAAGTAGTAAGGAGAAGTGTGGTCAAGGACTGCTCCTTCATTCTTGTTTTTGTTTGGCTGATCTTCTCCTCCAGCCATAGTTATGATCTTCTCTCTTCCTCCCTTTTTTTAGTGTTTTTGTTTTAAGGATGCAACCTGGTTCTGATACCATAAATAGATTGGTATCAACATTGTTCAATTCATAACGATGAAGGAAAATATATACTGCCACTGTACAACAATCAAGGCTAAAACTAAGGCAACATCTAAGGAGTCTATCAAGCAAAAAGGCAGAAAATTTACATCCAAAAATACAAAGATATCCAATATGTTCTACGTGGTTTTATAAGTTCAATATGCTTTATAATTCAGTTTTCCTCTATTATTGGCAGAAAGTGTTGGAAGGTTATAGAAAAGGCTCTTAAATCTTCTGTTTTTGCTGTAACAATGTGGTATGTGGTGGTGGAAATATTCTGATTCGGCATTTTCTGATGTATGGTAAGATCTGTTTCTGTTCATGTGATTGCTTGCTTGATCGTGTTGACTTTTAGTTTCCGGCACTACTAAAAAACCACTTTCGGACTATCCTATTTAGACAGTTTAAAAAAACGCCCAAAACCGGGCTAAAAAGTGCTAACACGCGTTTTTTAGGCCTTGTTTTAAAAATAAAAAAAGGTTTTGAATGTCTGAAAAACATTCGGGCCTGGTTTTTTTGAAAGACAGCAGATCTAAATCTCACATTTTAATGCGTTCAAAATATATTGACATATTCAAGCCATGTTATTTATGAATCAAAACGGTTCTCAAAGTTAAAATGCATTTAGGCCATGTTTTTTATTATAAAACCGGGTCGAAATGAGAATTCAGATCCTGCTACTCAAAAGTCTATCTCCAAATCGAGGATAGTTCAAATTCTAGGAATTCAAAATTCGAGCCCTAGCGTATATACCATATTTAGAGTTCAAACCCACCCGACCATGATTCACCATCAATTTGATTCCTAGTGTATATACCACCGTCGAGGTCATCATCGATTTGTACCCTAGTGTATATATACGTTCGTTTCTGTGTGTGTGCTGTGTGATTGCTGTATGTATCAGCTGAATCGCTTGTATCTTTTTACTTTGTCTTAATTTTATAACAATCGTTTTGATTTGATTGTCGATTTCTTATGATGTTATATATATCAATAGGAAATGTTGATCTATGATGGAGGCCAATTACGATTGTTTCTGGCACTACGCTTGTGAAATTCGTTGTTCACTGCCCGTTTCATCAAACTGGTAAAATCATGTTTGAATTGGTTAATTTCTATATTAATTTTTATGTTTTTTTGTTTTATTTTGAGGGAGTCGAGCTGAAATATGTATTAAACATAGTGCTTTCTTGTTGAAATTTTTAGGCTTATTTTTCGCCCTAGCATTTCATTGTTTGACTCGATTTTATTTTTGGTACTGCGGTTTTGTTTAGACTATTTGGTATGCGGTGCATTAACACCATTTGAATGGTGCAATGTAACATTTTTTTTCTTTTAAATCTCTTAACTATCCCCTTTTAGCATATTGATTCATCAAGAATCCACATCACGTTTGCCATTCAGAACAATCAATTTATAATGCTAGGAATCATAGAAGTTACAAAGTGCAAACATCTTTACTCTAAGAAAATAAAAACCTGAAATGCTCATACCCAATTAATTTGGCTAGTCCAAAACAATTCAAAACATGTAAAGTAACTAACCTTTGTTGGGCATCAATCAAGGATCGCCTCCTGAGCTTGAACCTTGATGAACCATATATATGTTGGAGGAAAGAGCTTTATACAAGGTAAAGAATAACAATAATTAGTTGGATAATTTCGTGGATCGTGTTTCATACACTTTCCGTAATCTGTAATTCGACCCTATCGTGTGGGGTATCACGAATTCAGATATAGGATAATCCAAAAAACTTGATTTGAATTACAGGCTTTATTTAAATCTAAACACACAATATCTTTGCTTTGTTTTTCGTGTATTAGAGACTATTTCGACATAATATCGACTTGGAAATCGTATTCTTCTCTCGTATTTGGTTTCTTCATTCGTATGTTTTCCGTATATCAAACTAAGAACCGAGATAGCCTATTTATAGGTTTCCAAAACGGCGGTTACTCGGCGGTTTTGGGTGGCTACACTATAGCGGCTAAGGCGGCAGTTGGCCGCAGTTACCGGCGGTTGGAACCCCTCGAGGGGCCAGCCCCCGACCCCCATACCGTATTCCCGATACCAAATTAGTTTATTCGAGTGTGCACATCGCACCTCCAAACCCGAATTATAACCAAGTCTAGAATCGGCTAGTCTCATGTCAATCCCGATTATACTAAATGGCTTGATGACACTAAAATCACCAACAATATACCTATAAACAAAGAAGATAACATAGAAGTCAAGCTTACATACACACAGGCGCTAAATTTTCAAAGAGATGAGATCAAGATCAAACAATATGCATTGTTATCTCTAAAAACCATCTCGAAATCGTGATTTTCGGCGGTGGTGACTTCAAATATGGAGAAACATAGACTTCTTTAATGGGATAGGAGCAAAATTGTTACATTGTACAACTGCTCATGCACAACATATTAAATTAATGAATGTTAGACTTTTAATTATAATTATCATTAGTATAAGTATTTATTTGTATCTAGTTAGAAATATGTATATATATAGCCGCACCACCGGTGACAACCGTCGATGGCCGTCGGCCGCCGCCAACCGCCATCGTGAGATGACGGAGAACCGCCGGATAACCGCCATCCTCACCCTATAAATATGTATCGATTGTACGAAGAAATGAATAAATAAAAGAACTTTGGCAGATTTTTCTTTGATCCAACATTTGGTATCAGAGCTTTGGTTGTGTACCAAAGTCTCATCATCTGCCGAAAATAGTAACCGGAAATCTCACCGGAGACTCATCAAAGGGAACCACCATCAACAAATCATTTGGGGTTTCGTTGAATCTAAAGAGGATACACAAAGGCGGCCATTAAACAGAAAACTACCGCCATCCGGCACCCTAAATCGGAGAAAGGGATTTACCTCATCAGAGGAAGCAATTGGAAAAATGAAAACAACAATCAGTCGGAACAGACCACCAAACAAAGCTGAGATCAACTCGATTCGTAGAAACCAAAGGCATCGACGACCATAGCCACCCACGGTGCAACAAATCGGAAAGCTCGAACGCAGGCACCATCGTTTCGTCGACAAAAGAGCGCCACAAACGGGGGCTGCAATTTTTCAAGAAGAAAGAAAGAAAAACCCTATTTTTCCCTCTTCCTTTTAATCTTCCTTTTAAAACCTTTTTAAAATATGTACCTTTTCTTTTTTTTTAAGTTTATTTAGAAAACTTTTTATTAAAGTTTTTTATAAATTAATTAAAAATATTTTTTTCATAATTATTAAACTTTTGATTAAATTAATAATTTTTTTCAAAAGATCTTATAAATTATGTCAAGGGAAGAAGATAGTGGAAAAGGAGATAAGTTTTGCAAGGAAATAGGTTCTACAACCCATTTCCGGTGCCCAATATTGAAATTAACAAACTACACAACTTGGATAATTCGGATGAAAATTATATTAGAAGCAAATAGTTTGTGGGAAGTGATTGAAACTAAACCGATAGATCGATGAAAAGAAGGACAAAACTGTCGTTGCCTATATCTATCAATCACTACCGGAAGTAGAGTTATTTCTTGTGTCTAAATACAAGACCGCAAAGGCAATTTGGGAAACCTTAATAACAAACACGTTGGTATCACTAGTATTCAACAGGCAAAGTTGCAAACACTCAAATCAGATTTTGAGTTGATACAGATGAAAGAAAATGAATCAATCCATTCATTTACTACAAAATTGACGAATATTCAATAAAGCAGCAAGCTTGGGATTAACATATGAAGACTGTACTCTTGTACTGAAATTACTAAATGCCGAATCAGATCTAGATACTATGACTTTAAACGAAGCAATTGGAAGACGGAAGTCATTTGAAGAAAGATTAAAATATAAGAAAGAAAGATCTTCGGATACTCAAGAAGGCTTGATGTTCACATGAAGAAAATCGAATCGAAGACAATCTTTCTGAGCACACGGACGTGACAGAATTAACCACTCACAAGGACGAGGGAATAACAAATTCAGACTAGATACAAAAACCGGAGATCCCTCTCAAAACAGTTTCAAAAGGGAACCGGACAACATATCAAAGAAATTTACTTTAGATAAGAGTAAAATATAATGCTTCAGGTGTAAGAATTATGAACACTATGCAAACAAATGTCCACAAAAGGATCAAGGGAAATAACAGTCTAGTCTCATTGAAAAAGACTTGGGACCGACATTGCTTATGGCTTTTGTTGAAGATCAAGCAGATGGACTTGCTCACCATTTTGAAAAGGAAAACAAATGCACCGAAAGAATGGGCATTTATGAAGATCAAACACAAGGACTTGTTGATCATTTTGAAGAAACTGTAGCAGGAATGGATACAACAACAGAACCACCAAGCATATCTCAAGCAACAAAGGAGTTGGACATTCGGGATATAAGTTTGATCAAAGAAAGAAGATAAGACAAGAGACAGACTCAGTTGAAGTTGGTATGTGTGACCATGGATTTGTTGACAGCATTTGTGAAAGCGGCCTTAGGTTCATAGGAGTTCGTGAGGCTGTAGAAGACTATGCAAGAAACGAAGAGGAAAACAAAGATCCTAGCACGGTGGACTATACAAACGAATATATTGAAGACCAAGAGATGGATGTTGACTTCGTCATGATAACTTGAAGATTTGACATATGGATGATATGATGATTAGGGGGTGACACTACAAGAAATCCGGGCAATAGGGACGACACCAATAGGCGTGACATAAGGCAATTGGGGCGACACCGAGTTATGTCACGCCTATTGCCCTATGTCGCATCAATTCGTGTCGCCACTAAAGCCCATAAAAAACTCGACAAAAGTTCCCCTAATTTTTCTTTTTCAGTGTCGCCCCTAAACCTGTCGCCGCTATTGCTTTCTGAATTAAAACCTCGCCACTATTGCTCTACGACTGTACTCGATCGCGCTGTCTCCGCTCGCGTGATACCCACATTGCACACTTAGAGGTATGTATATATGCTCGATCTAACTCAAAATTAGTGTGTTAATTTGGTGCATTTCGACTCTTTTTGTGTGTGTGTATGTTTCGGTGTGTGGGTGTTGTACGTGTGTGTATCTCTGTGTGTTTGTGTATGTGTTTATTTAAGTGTATTTCGGTGTGTGTACCCGTGTGTGTGCTTGTATGTGTGTGTGTGTTAATTGTGCTTATTTTATTTTGTTAATTGTATTAGATTACTTAAATGATAATTAACAATCTTGTGTAATATTAGGGGTTTTGATTTTGCTAATTAAGTTGTTAATTGTGGTTATTTTATTATGTTAATTGTTTTAGATTGACTCAAACACTCATTAGTTGTTAGTTTAGATGTTTAATCATAAAATCATAGTAGTTGTTAATTTGATTCTTGATGAATTTAGTTGTTATGATGTTTAAAAAATCAACGTTGTTGTTAATTTGATTTTTGATCAATTTAGTTGTTATGATGTTTATAAAAATCAAAGTAGTAGTTAATTTGATTCTTGATTAATGTTGCTGTTTTGATGTTTATATAGGTCAAACTTCATAGCTTGATCAAATGTGATGTTTAGTTATTAATTGTGATGTTTAAAACAATTAAAATAGTTTTTAAACTTGATGTTTAAGTGTTTATTTCGTAATACATCAAACATATATATTTTTAGTAATTACATTTAAATGTGTAAAGACACACGCACACACTCAAACATATTCTATTATATATACACACACACACACACACATTTATATACACACGCTAAATGTGTTGGTTTAAATATATATATAAATGAACGCGTATAGTGTGCGTATATAAATGTGTGTGTGTGTTTATATATATATTAATAGAATGTGTTTCGGTGTATACACACACAATTATATAAACACGCTTAAACGTGTTCCTATATATATATATTTGTATATTTGTATATGAACACGTTTATATATTTATTTAAATCATGAACAAAGGTCAAAGAACATTTTGTGAAAACCGGAGGGTATGAGGATGTTGATAAAGCAAGGGCTAACCCCCCGGCTGGTATGAGTGCAAACGGTTGGAATAAAACCGTAGACTTTTTCACTACGAAAAAACATGTGCATCGTTCTGCCAAAACAAAGTAAATCATGGAAAGCAAATCATGAAAAATTGAGGAGGGACGAGCTCATATAGCAGCACGTGCTACAAAAAGGTAAGTATTTATTGCTTAAAATTACATATAATCTAATATTTAATGTAATTTAATGTTAAATAGAACAAGAGTAGATTAGAAATCTTTCATGATGGTCGCATGAATAAAGAAGGGCAATTTGACAATTCACTAGCGGAAGAACAATATGTAAGTGTTTATTGCTTAAAATTAAAAATATATTGAATTAGAAGTATATTAATCTATTGTATCATCTTTGTAAAATACAAAACGCTGTCGTGCGTGAGCTTGCTCAACAAACTCAACTTTAAGCATCTTCAAGCAATCCAATTCCAGTAGACGAAACAGCTGTTTTTGAAAAGGTTCTGGATTGACGTCGAGGAAATATTAAAGGCATCGGGCATAAACCTTCTACAAGGATGACTACTGCCTACTCAGGGATAGTCACAGACATCACCACATACACAAGCACAGGTATGGGTTATATTCACTTCTAACGGGTCATAATCGCTATATATGGGTTATATTCACTTCTAACGGGTCATAATTGTCACGTATGCGTTATATTCACTTCTAAGGGGTCGTAATTGCCATGTATGGGTTATATTCACTTGTGACGGGTCATAATTGTCATGTATGCATTATATTCACTTGTAATGGGTTATAATTATTATGTATGGGTTATATTCACTTCTAACGGGTCATAATTGCTATATATGAGTTATATTCACTTCTAACAGGTCATCATTGCCACGTATACGTTATATTCACTTCTAACGGGTCATAATTGCCACGTATGCGTTATATTCACTTCTAACGGTTATATTCACTTCTAACGGGTCATAATTGCCATGTATGGGTTATATTCACTTCTAACGGGTCATAATTGTCATGTATGAGTTATATTCATTTGTAACGAGTCATAATTGATATATATGCGTTATATTCACTTCTACGGGTCATAATTGCTACTTATGTGTTATATTCACTTCTACCGTGTTATAATTGCTATATATGAGTTATATTCACATCTAACAGGTCATAATTGCTATGTATGAGTAATATTCACTTCTAACGGGTCATAATTGATATATATGGGTTATATTCGCTTCTTACGGGTCATAATTGCCATGTATGGGTTATATTCACTTCTAACGGGTCATCATTGCTATGTATGGGTCATATTCACTTCTGACGGGTCATAATTGCCACATATGCGTTATATTCACTTCTAACGGGTCATAAATGCCATGTATGCATTATATTCACTTGTAACGGGTCATAATTGCCATGTATGCGTTATATTCACTTGTCACGGGTCATAATTGTTATGTATGTGTTATATTCACTTGTAACGGGTCATAATTGTTATGTATGTGTTATATTCACTTCTAACGGGTCATAATTGCTATGTATGCTTTATATTCACTTCTAACGGGTCATAATTGCTATGTATAGGTCATATTGACTCGCGAACGGATCATAATTGCCACGTATGCGTTATATTCCCTTCTAACGGGTCATATTTGTCATGTATGGGTTATATTCACTTTTAACGGGTCATAATTGCCATGTATGCGCTATATTCACTTGTACCCCGGGTTATAATTGTTATGTATAGGTTATATTCACTTCTAACGGGTCATAATTGCTATGTATGGGTTATAATAACTTCTAACGGGTCATAATTGCCGTGTATGATAAATTAGACTTTGTTTAATAATTAATGAATTATATTTATTTTGTAGACGGAGAATATTGAAGCTATTCTTAGCAACCCGGCGTTTATAGCGAGAATTGTGAAAATATTCTCATCTTTGACGCCTCATAGTGATAATGGTCAGAGAATGTGGGAAACGAGAATGCCGATAACGATGATGAAGTGTAGCTTATATATGTTAGATAAATTAGACTTTGTTTTGTGTAAAACGACTTAAAACAAGTATCGATCTTTTGGTTTCTATGAAGAATTTGTGGGTTATTTTATAATATATGCAAATTTATTATATATTTGTGGACAACTATTATTATTGTATATAAACAGCAATTATGAGTATTTTAGTGTCAAAGTGTTAGTTGTATTGTAAAATTAATAGCAGCGACGCTTTTAGGAGCGACATTGAGGAAATAGGGGCGTCTTTATAGGCGCGACATTTTGGGTACCAGCGGCGAGGCAATAGGGGCGACTGAATGCCAATAGTGACGACTTTCAGAGGTATTAGGCGCGACATATGTCGCCCCTAATGGCATGTGTCCTTGTAGTGTGAATATTAAACTTTTAATTATCATTATCATTAGTATAAGTATTTATTTGTATCTAGTTAGAAATATGTATATATATATATATATAGCCCACCACCTACGACAACCGCCGACGGCTGTCCGCCGACGTTAACCGCCAACCGCTACCGTGAGATGACGGAGAACCGCCGGAAAACCTCCATCTTTACCCCTATAAATATGTATTGATTGTATCAAGAAATGAATCAAAATTTAAAAAATAAAATAACTTTGGTAGATTTAACGCTGCGTTCACTTCGAGAAAAATACTCTATTTTTCCACAAAATTTTTCTAAGAAAACTAGAAATTAGAAAACATGTTCACTTACACAAATTTTTTAAAAAAATAGAAAATTCTCTCACTTTTCCATATTTCCCAAACTCCTCCTCAACCAAACATATTTTCCATTTTTTTTTTAAAATGAAAATCTCACCTCTTTATCTGAACACGTTTTTTATTTTTTTAAAATTAAACTCCACCATTTTTTCACAGAAAAATAGAAACCGAAAAACAGGGGAAAAAAATCGGCAAAACACAGCCTTAACCGTCCTTAGTTTTCTGTTAATTAATTTAAAAATGAAACCAAAAAATGTGCCCAATGCATTAAAGAAGTTGGAACATAGAATGATAGAAAGCTACGCAGCCCAAACATCCAAACGTACGAAACCTGGACGACATCGTTTGGCTTAAATCTTCGTGTTCACACTGGCGTTTTCCTTATAAAAACCCTAGAACTGAAGTTCATACCGGCCCCAGAATCATCTTTGTCGATTC
>JAUEJL010075194.1:0-16023 GCA_032274825.1 Drosophyllum lusitanicum | reverse complement strand
ATGGGCCCAAGTCTACATAACTACACTAGACATAGGAATTACATATAAAGTGGGCCAAGCCCAATATAAGATATCTAATCTAGTAAGCATACAAAAGTACACAAGGCCTACAAATTAAGATCTAACAGATATAAATAAGGTTATTAAAACATTATCTAAATTGATTGGTCTACAATAGTTCTCGCAGTTCTCGCATTAAAAATGGTTCTCAAATGAACTTTTCTCTCTCTATATATATATATGACATAATGCTTCAAATAGTAGTTAAAAGTTTTTTAGGCCAACAGTATAGCAGCCATCAACCCAAATCAACCCAAATGTCACATCAGTTTTTTTTACTTTTTCCTTCCCAACTTAAATCAACCCAAAACCCAAGTAGCACCCTTCCCAAATCAACCCAAACAACTCAAATATTTTCTTTCTCCTTACTCTCTACAAAATAAAAAAAAAAGAATCTTCGTTTCATCGGGTTGCCAAACCCGGAATGACGGAGGAAAGAAAGAACCCGGAATAGGCGTAGCGGTTCTCCCGAAGGAGCCGCATGAACCCGAAGAAAGTTGATTGCTTTTGGGTATACCGCTACGTGCAGTCTTATAAGAAGCAGAAAGATTTATTAAGAAACGGGAATCTACAAGCGCTTGAGCCAGAAGCCTAAGAATGCATGGGGCACTCTTATGCATTTGAGTTTGCTGTTGTGGCAAAGAGAATATAACTAGAGCAATCAATATACAAATGTGATGGATATTAAAGGTTACATGGCACATGATAAAGAATCGACTAACGCTCATGTATAGCACGCGCCTCGGGTATACCAGGAAAGGGAGGTGTAGATAGTAGTATGGTGGTGTTTATAGGGTTGGCGGCTCGAGGTTGGAACATAAGTGATGTAGAATCTCAATTGTATCAAGTATAAAATGTAACTGAAGCAAATCCATAATGATTATGAACTTAGTGTAATTGTATAGGAAAGAAAGGTTAATTGAAATGCTTAATTGATTTAGAGCAAAATACAAAAGTTATATACCCATAGGATATTTACATATTCTACTCTATACTTTTAGAAAACATAACTAGAAGCAAACTAAAACTAAAATGATTAATGAACACAACTTGGGTTTAACATTTTCTCTCTTTGTGTTCATTCTCCAAATAAAGCATATGATCAGAATATAAACAGAATGATATTATCTACTTTCACTTTCTTATTTCTTTCTTTGCTTCAACATAATGCTTGAATACTCTTTTATGAATATCCAATCTTTCTTTGATGTTACTCAGTTCTTCTCTTAGATTCAATCTTTCCTCAATAACTTCAACTGCATTACTTATTAACACGTGATAATCTGAATCCATCTAACAATCGGGTGGAGTCTGATTATCAAGACATAGTTAATTATGCAGTTTTGACCGGATATTCTTGAACGTACCATCACAAGCAACTTCATTGATCCGTAGGTACCTCATCTTCTTATTCAAGTTCAGGCAGGCAACTCCAAGCTCAGATTTTCATATACCTCAAAGTCACAATGATTCTTTATACCTTCGGTTTCTTGGTTGGGCATAGTCAAATTAACTTTCTTTTGTTGATTCTCAAGCGCTACTCGCTAATCGGAAGCAGCATAGAATGGACGCATCATGAATCTTTTCAACACGTTTAGCCCAATTTTCCAGTCACGGTTCTTGGAGATATTGAATTTTCTATATAAATAATGTATGCCCATAATATCTTGTAAAGGTATATGCTCTAGATCGCTTTCCACTATCTCACACTCACTTCCATCGGCCTTTTGTACCTTGTAATATGGGAAGTACCACTTGCTATATTTGCTACACTACACTAATAATATCGTTGATGTGGAACTTAGACCTCAGACTATTTTCATTTTTAACGCCCTTATCTCTCAGTATATGTCTATACTCTGCAGCCGTTGATGTCCCAACCAGGTACTCTAAATCCCTGTGTGTCAACTCGTCAAATTGTTTGATTTTATCTGTACATCTCCAAATCTTGTCAACACAATCTTCAACAAACGGAGCTCGTAGCTTTTAGTCATCTCATTTAAGCTCAATATGAATATCTAGTGTAATTGAAGCAAATCCACAATGAGTATGAACTCGGTGCAATTGTATAGGAGAGAACACACTCGGTATTTGAAATATTGAAATGCTTAAATAATTATGGCAGAATAACATTGTTTATATACTCATTAGGTATTTACATAATCTACCCTATATATACTATGATTATTATCGTAATAATAACAAATTTGACTAAAATATAAATGGAAACAAATTTAATGTTCTAACAGGTGACATGCTCGAGCATGCATCTCCATCCATGGGACTATTGTTTGCCATGTCATCACCACCACCTTTTGCTAGACCACATAACTTCATTGCCTTGAGAACACGATTATCGTCGTGTATTTCAAAAGGGGTGCTGCGCTGCAAATATGCCAATGGAAAATTGATATTAGAAGTAATTAATAAGGCTAATAATGACCACAAAGGCCATGTGTGCAAGTCAAAGAAATAGGCCATAAGCCAGGGTCAACCTTTGAGGTTGTAGAAAAAACAAAGGACGTACTTCTAGTTAGTAGTTACTTATTGAAGTTTCTAGCCTATATATATATATATATATATATATAGGCTTGATTACATATATATGCAACTTAACCCACATGGTATTCATATCACAAATAAAAGTAACTCTAACCTTCACCAAACATATGGACCTTTTTTTATTATATGACCAAAAAATCCCTTCCAAAATGACAAAATAAAAGGAATCTTGTGGTCCGAACCAATCTCTGGCATTTATGACCATGGGCAAACAAGTAATGTCGGATATTTTTCCATAAAAGAACACGTTCGGTTAATATGGAACCTTCAAGAATGGAACTTATTCTTGTTCTTTACATCTCTTTTAAGAACTATGTAGAGCAATTTAGTTGTTTTTTGTTCGTTCCTGAATAAGATCGAAGCAATAAAGATGATAATGTACACTTGTACCTGCACAATATAAAAGGCAAAGCCACTCCACCTGTTTGAGCATTTCCAGAGCTATATAATTGCTAGTTCCGTTGTACGTACCAGATTCTGAAGACCTACATACTTTATAAGCCAAAAAAAGACGAAATGAGTGCAGAATAGAATTGTCCTCATTCCTGACACAATATCCTAAACGAAATTTTCTGAAAACAAATTTAATGAAGGATAAATAATCATCCTTACTTGATCCTCTAGTTCTCCTAAGTAAGCTGGTTTCTTCTCAAAGCTCTTCCGTCGCTCTGCATTTTCAAATAAACAAGTATAAATTGTAAACACAGGAAATCGATATACAGATTGTGAGTTTGAGAAGACAAACGCACTATAAATCATTTGCCTTTTCATAACCAACATAGATGTATAAAATGTCGGCATTGAGAGAGGTTCTTGGCGAACCTTTAGCTCTTCAATATCATTAAAGTTAGTGTGAGGTAGACCCTTCCAATGTATTTCCTTTTTATCTTTAGAAATAATATCAATAGCCATGAGAACATTTAATGCATCGTATACCCTTCGACGAATGTTCTTCTCATCAAATTGTTGCTGTGGTAAGTATTCGAGTTGAACAAAAAGCTAACAAGTCAGCAAAAACACAAGATTTCATTTAAAATGTAGCAGTAAGTACATATGAATTTGGTGGTAACATGAACCTGGTCAGGAGCTTGAGCACCATTGCCAGGGTCTGCAAATTCAGCTACAAGTACATCTGCAACCTAGAATTGAACTTACCTTTGTTAAACAAAGTTGTTTCAAACAGATGAACTTACCCCGGCCAGTGTTTTAGGAATGGGACAATGCTAAATTTTATGTGAGATATGGTTTAAATTATTGAATGATTCCGCAAAGTTGCTATTTTAATGGATGATTACATGCATTTGAATCGATGACAATGATAAACATAGAGTTGACAAATATTAATAGTACTTTTTAGAGTTTTTTTTCCCTGTTCTTTTTTTAGTAGAAATAGAATAAAATACTGTTGTGCATATCCCTTTATGAGTTGATCTCCTTTATGATCTTGAAGAACATATGCTTAACCTTTCTATTGAATGGATGATAAATGGGAAAAACATTGTTCTGCATCCTTTTGTAGTTATAGTTCCACAATTTGCTCATACTCTTGAAGTTCCGCATAACGTTTTATTAAATATGATACAATGGCTTTTAGTCTGAGTAAAAGAGATGATAATAATACATCTTGCGGTTTGCTCTAACAAATGAGTACGAACACAGTCTACTTTATCTTACTTCATCTCTATTGATCTTAAAACCCAGTTACACTTGCACTCACTTAAAACGTAAATAGTTTGATGGACGAAAGGTCGTGACATGATGCAACTTACACTGAATAGATTGCAGAGTAACAATGAGAAAGGGAAAACTATACAAAATAGATAAAAATAAAAGGAGAGGAAAAAAAGGACTAACCAATGGCAATAGAGGTAATAAATTATGGCCACACATAAGAATAATATTCATCCACTGAACAAGATGTTCATGGATGAAGAACAACTACTTCATCAAGAGCTCATCTTAGCATAAGTGCTTAAGCACTTCTTCAATGTTCTTTTAATCTGGATGGTGACCAGATTTCTTGGTTGTATTTCTCCTATTTTTTTAAATGCTTGTTTATTGTAATTCATTGTTTAGCTAGACTTGACCTTAGTTGGAGATGATGTTTAACTGGGGCTTTAGTTTCTATGATCCTATAACAATGAATCAAAGTGCTTCTAAAATTTGTTTTCTAACTTTTCATTCGAGAATATTTTGTTCCCTCTCTATGGCTATGAATGTAATGGATGTCCTTTACACTACTTGTAGAGACGAGAAACTTAGATAATAAAAAAAAGCACCTGTATCATCTAGATCGTTGATATTTACTTATGTGTCATCTTGCCTCGCCTGTATACATAATTAACAGCCGTCGCAATCTATTGCCTGACCAATATTCCTAGCGTTTGTACATAAACATGCAACGGTACAAAATAAGGGTTGATGGGTTGTGAATGAGCCTTCTCTTCTCTTGATCATATCTGTCCAAGAAAAAAAACAGAAAACCTGTTACAGGGATCATGGGGCAGAGCCCTCTAATTTCACTCCAACGCTTAAGTCAACCATTTATATGAAGTGTAAGCAAAGAGAGATTTAGGATTGCAAGCCATAGTAACATAATCGCTAAGGCACCCACGATCTGCGTCCCAGAACGTCCATTCTCAATCATGGTACAAACTTGTTTGTGGCAATATCGGGATCGCAATTCGAATCGTAAACATGACAAACCTGATGGCTATTCAATTTCATTCCCTAAGGCCTAAACTGTTCGTTCATGAATCCGATCAAGAAAAGCATTGTTGCAGGAACCATGCAAAGACAATCTCAGTAGCCAAGTCAGTGAGCCAAAGATTTGGATGAAACAGAACATGGAATTAGAATTTAGAAAATTGACTGTGAATAGCAAAATTGACGAATTTCAAGGGACTGTAGGGAGAATTTGAAATTGACATTGATTAGAAAATTAGGAACTTTTTCTGAAACATTTAGGTGGTGTTCTAAATAACAAAGTTACAGGATATATAAAACACTGGAACTTGACTGATGACTCAACGTGTCACCGACCGTATATTAAATTTCAATGGATTGGATTCATGGAGTTAGAATTTATCTGATAACTAACGAGCAATGACTATGACTGTACTTTACAGAAACATTCTAGTCCTTTTAGTTTGATTAATGAGTCCATGAAACATTCCAGTCCACGAAGTCAAAAGCTCAAAATTTCATTATATGGTACCGGAGCAATCAGATTTGAGCCTACCCCCTTCTCTCTTATACTCAATTTTAGGGACCTAATGAACCACGATCCTGATCCTCGTACATGTATCGGAGCGATACCCGATCCAAGTGACTGTGCAGGACTTACCTTCATAGAAGAAACCATCCTCCTATTTACAAGCAACAAGGTCCTTGTCTTCTAGAAGAGATGACAGGAGTCAACACATCACTTGTGAGAATTGTTAGGAGTCAAAAGATCAATAACATTACATGCGATAGCTACGGGTATGGCATATTTGCCATCCTTTGGAGGCTATATGCATTCCAAGGGCAAGTAGAGCCTTAAAGGCCATTATAGTCCCTTGGGCCTAGGCATTTTTAGAGGATGAACGTATGCATGTATGTATGTGTATAGCTGATGTAGAGGAGAAAAAGGGTTATCGAGAGTTTATTTCTGTTTAGAAGCTATAGGCTGTGTAAGCTTGGGCATGAAGTTTCCATTCTTTTTTGATTTTGTAATTCTTTCTTCTATCTTGAGTTAATGATTCTTGTTCTTCTCCATAGTTTTGAAATGAAATGAGATTCTAGAGAAAGTTAAAATTGAGACATTATTAACAAACAATAATTGATATATGACAAGTTGTAAAAGGGGTTTTAGAATTGTTACACATGCTTTTATATATAGTATAGAGAATCTTAGGAAACTATAATATGTTAAAATGGTATTGAAACCGGCTAAGGTCAAAATTTGATTTTAAGCAATAGCTTAACCCTTACACAATTACCTACCTACCTCCAGTATCCTTCCATCCATCTTTTACAAAAAACCATCCCTTCAATTCCTGGCTTCATGCCTTGAGTTGGGACATGGATCATCTTGTGGGAAGGAAGGAAGGAAGTGATCATTGTAAAATCATCATATTTAATTATTAGGCTCTTTTCAATTACTTTGAAATTTTGAATTAAAGGTCGATCCTCAAGCTATGTTCTGATTTCTGTTTGTAAAATTGTTGTCTACTTTTAAAAGGTAGATCTTTGATTGTTTTTAATTAAGATATATTGAAATAGGTTTTTCTTTTCAAAGATGTGGTTTGGATTAAATTTATATGGAGGTTTACTCCGATTCGGTTCAAAATCGAACCGAATTCAAGACTTCAAATTAGAGTCGGGTTATGAGTTTGAATTCAAATTGGAGTCGGTTTTTAAATTTAGCAACAACAAAAAATATGTTAACGCGATTAAACCAAACCGATTAATTTAACAATAGATTTGATAACACCATTAACAGCAAGATAATTTGCCACACCCATTTGTAAACCGATAGCCTAGCTAGAGGCAACTTTTAAACTTTAATACATTAAAATCATACAGATATTTATTGATATATCGAACTAGATTGATTGCTTTTAAAATAAGCAACATATGGCAGCTATTGCTTTACTTTGGCATCAAACAAGCGTATCATGTGAAAATATGTTCTTAGTAGGGGCGTCAAAAATAACCAGATCCGAATAAACCGAACCGAAAAATTAAATTCGGATATTTCAGTTCGGGTTATTCTGTTACCGGGTTTCTTGTTCGGGTAATTTATATAACCCGAAAGTGATTCGGTTCAGGTAGCGGATATATAAATCGGGTATATCCACATAAGATTTTTAACTTATCGAAATATTTTCTTTAAGACGTCATTTGAAGTTGTTATAGAAAGATAGAGCATAATAGTTAATAAATTAGTTATTGTGTATCTCTTTTTATCATATATATTAATAAATTAAACATTTAATGATTCACTTTTAACCATCGTTTGATCTTGTAATAGCGTTTGAAATTAGGGTATGCCACCATATTTGGTTTCACGTCATAGAATAGAAAGTTGACAAGTGTAATACAAATACCCACTTAATGAAACAAATTACATTGGCCAAGTAACTTCATTTGTTTAATTTAATCAAATACCTAATTAATTAGTTTTATTAGAAAGTCCTATGGAGTTTACAACCACATCGATGAGAAGACAAATATGAAACGTCTTGAGAGTTTACAACCACATCGATGATTTTTTAATTGCTCCGTTAATCCTTAAACGAACATAATAGAAAAACTCAACAAAAAAAAAATCGTATTCGGTTAAACCCGAATAAGGATTTATCCAAACTGAACCCGAATAACACGAAACCGAATTCTTATACGGTTCGGTTAATTGTTGTTTTTAAAAAATGAAAGACTCGAATAACCCGAAAACCGAATAAAATAACCAAACAACACCCCTAGACTACTACTACTTCTTAGTATTTACATTGCTTAATCGCTACAAAAAGATACAAGACGATTACTGGCGGGTTCTTATGAAATGATCTCATGCCTCAATAATACAAAATGGAACCAAGCAAAAACATCTTTAATATATATTAAAAGGGTTATGATGTCATAATTCCACTTTTAGAAAAAAAATTCTCCCATGTTTATACACGGGGTATTAAACTAGTGATATACTAAAGTAAAATGTAAAAATAATGACAAACTATAAAACAAGAACAAAAAATACTGAAAGAAAGACTAAAAAATCAACTATAGCAAAACAGAATAAGGGAAGCTGGAGTGTAATCCAGAGTAGAATGATAAACTAAAAAACCATGTCTAATGGCTAAAAAATTATTTGACTTTCTAGTCAAAATTATCAAGGAGTTGTCATCCATTATATGTACTAATACCTCATCACTGTAGCTCATCAACATTAACTTCATATTGTTCCCCAGTTGAGAGGATCTTGACACTAACCATACCTCTTTCCCACTCCGAGCTTCCTACTAGTATCAATCTGCTTGCGTTTATTCGTGCTGCTCGCTTGAACACCCTGACACATGATCATAATAGAGATAGTGGCTATATACAACTAAAAAGCCATAGAGTTAGAAATTTCAAAATACGGATGAGTCGATTCATGTTGTATTTTTATCTAATTCTTGTGATCATATTTGACATACCAAATTTTAACAAGCATTTAATAAATTTGGACAAAGACTGCTTTAGGTCAACCTGCACCAACCCACCTGACCATATTTGACTCAAACCTGTTAGGCTGTTTGTTACCCAACCCACCCGACCAGCCCAGCCCAGCCCATTTTGCAACCTCAAGAAAGCTAGTATAATGCAACAATGACCATAAACAGGTCAACAATGGCAAATCAGAATTACTTACCATTTAAGTGGTTTGTTTTCCAAAACTAAATCAACACACTGACCCTTTCCTCTAAGAACAGTAGCAACTGTGGCAGCTGCACCTTGAAGATCAGGATCCAGTGAACAAACAATGTTCTCCACTTCAAGAGGAAGTTCTGGTAAAAGTTGTCTCTCCTTAAGCAGCTGACATTTATCCACATTTTTATTAAAAAGAAAATAGAATTGTTATACAAGACCCGAAATATATCTTAAATAAGTGTGCAAAGAATTTTATAAATTTATAAGTTGTAATATAACCATAATAATAGAATAATATCTTTAACTCACTTCAATAATGACAGCATCACCAAACCCAAAGCCACAGGCAGGTATATCGTCACCCCCAAAAGTAGAAAGCAAATGATCATAACGTCCACCACCACAAATGGCTCGCAGCTTACCTTCTCTATCAAAACCCTGAAAAAATAACATTTTTAAACCTATGAAAAAATAGTCACTGATTAAGTTTAGGATTACAAAAGTTCAGCTATCTGACCTCAAATACAATTCCAGTATAATAAGCGAGGCCCCGAACAACAGAAGCATCAAACTGAATCCATTCTGAATAACCAAACCTTTCAGCAAGTGAAAATAGCTGTTTCAGTTCACTCACTGCTTCCCCTGCACCTCCAAGTTTCTCTGGAAAAACAGAAAAAAGTATGATAATTTTATTAATAAATACTAAGATGTCATATTAATACCAAAAATATCTTTTAAAACTTTCTTGAACATAGAAACAAATAATACCTTCCAACTCTGTCAAAGACTTCATGGAAAGAACTTGCAGTAGATCCTCAACAGCTTCGTTTGATAACTCAACTGACTTCAACTCTTTCTTGATCTCCTCCATGGGTATTTTCCCCATCTGTTTCCCAATAAAGACCAAAATAAATACATTTAACAAACAAAATTGTAGGGAACTATATACACAATATCCGTACACATGACACACAGAAAAAAAGATGAAAGGGTTAACTGATTCATCATTCGTATGCAAATAGGCATCACTAACCTTGTCTATGATGATGCAAGCTTTGGCAAATGAAGTTTCTGGTACTGAATAAAAACTCAGCACTTCCTGTAGAACCTGTGGTCAGAGAAGAGAACAACTTTACTAAAACTGACAGATCTAGACCTGATTTGACACCAACTAGTATCCACTACTAAAAGACAAAATATATAGATCAAAGAGATAATAACATAGTATCTATTGAGAGAAAATAAAACGAAATCCCCAAACCAAATTTACATGGTACACATATTTGAGCTTTTTGGAGTATTACGTGCTTTGATAGAACTTGAAGTAAGGATACACTTTTTAAACTTCTCAATGTTTCTAGCAAAAAGTTATCCTTTTCGTATCAAGTGCTTGTAATTTTGTTTGCAATATTTTTTATGTTACAATGAAGCTTAGCACACTTTCACAGAGAGTTATAGCACATGCAATGAAGTGACATAAGATCTCTAAGATCTCAACTCTCAAGTACTAAGAAAAAAATAATGAAGATTAATCTGTACCTTTCTGCTAGATATCTTGAACCCAACATCTTTCGCAGTTATCCCAATTCGCTTGAAAAATGTAACAATAGATGAGATAAGCTCAGCTTCGCCCTATCAGAATAGGATAAACAGTTGAGCCTACTTTATATGAAGAGTGAATGATAGTATCAAAAGAGAAGAAAATGAAAAATACCAGTGAGACAGCTTCATATGAGGTTGTAGCATACCTTGATATAATAAGTAATGCTGGGGTTTTAGAGCTTAGGTTATGAGAAAATGTTAAGTATTTTATTGAGACTGAAATAGTTACATTTCAATTAAGTTGATACTCATTAACTCATAACCTTTTATAGTCCTATAGTTTTTAAAATTAAAAAGTTTTCAAAGGCAACTATATCAGACATAGTTACATTTCTGAAAAGTTATGAAAACTAAAGAACAAAAACTATCCTGAAAACTTTTCGATTTTAATTTGAGTATAACTCCTAACGTATTAATTGGGTGTCTACTCAATGGAGATGTAGAGGTACACCACTCTGGCATCCATGAAGATCATGTGTGCCCTCTATGTCATTTTTTAATATCTTGGGCTGATAACTTAGAATTACCATTGGGGAATAGAGTCGGTTAAGTTTGATCATTTTCTATTACCCTTCCAAATAATCAAGGGTTTATGGAAACATGAAATTGTCAATAAGGCAAGAAACCACTACACATGGAAACATGATATATGAGCAATGAGGAACATAGAAAGAAATATGAACTAGAAAGAACATACAGTTACATCAGGGATGCCAATTATATCCATGTTCCATTGGTAGTGTTCACGACGCCGTCCCCTAGTCATCCTCTCATAACGCCAGCATTGTCCAACAGCAAACCATTTTATGGGGAGGGATACAGATTTTCTGGACAGAAAAAAATAGGGACATCAAAATTCTGGCATCTGTACCTGGATCCACAAAATCAAATACCAAATAAATAACAAGATACATGGGCCTGCATCTTCAAACTTTAAAGCACCTACACAAATTCTCATAATGAACCACTCAGATTGGAGATTACCCTTTTTGTATGACCAGTCTAGCTAGAGAAGGAGTAAGCTCAGGCCTTAAAGCAACTCGCCGATTTCCTCGGTCCTCAAAACAATAAAGCTGCATCAAAGAAGTTAAAATCACCATGAACTTGGATCTTATTCAGTTTAACTCTAATACATTAGACTACTTTCCAAAACTTTTTGTCATTTCAAATTTCTATCATTGGATTTTTGTATTCAAGAGTAGACAATTGAGCTTCAGTGATCTAAATAAAATCTGCATTTAAAGAGCTTCTGCCCCATATTCATCTCTTGCAAGAATGTAAAAAACTGTAACATATCATTGGAAAAATGTACTAAACCTGGTCTCTTATTTCCTCTCCGGCCTTCCTTATAAAAAGAGCCTCTGATTCTAGAACCGGGTAATCAACCTCTTCAAATCCAAACAATTGTGAAACCTAAAATTCAACAGCCGCTTAACATACTCATAATTCCCATTAGGAAATGATTGAAAAAAGGTAAAAGAAATTAAAAAAAAACAAATATCCAGAGCAAAATGATCATTTAGCTTTGGGAGAGTGTTATGTTCGCCCTAACAAAGTATACCATCAATAAATTCAAGCAAATCAAATTAACTAAACAATGCGATATAAATTAATTCATAAAATTAAAAGAACTGAGTCCGAGTATTGAATTAAAAAAACCTCTCTGAAGTTGTGGAAAAGCCAATTGCGGAGGCGCATTTCCTCTGGAGGGAAATCTCTAGTACCTTTGGGAGGATTAACGTCTATTTTTTGCGCGTAATCGGCGGCCTGATATGGCGGAGAAGACACCGACCCAGATCGGCCAGCACTAGGGATTTCAGGAGCATTGGAAAAGTGAGGAGTGACAAACGGGGAGGTTGAGAAGGAGTGGTGACGACTATGAGCGAAGATAACGGATAGGCGGCTTAGGGTGGGAGGAGGGAAGGAGAAAGGGCGGAGGGTGGTGGCGAAGAGGGTGAGGCGAGGGTGGAGGATAAGGAGAGATGGGGTTGCAGCCATTGCAGGGCGAAGACAAGGCCGACTGACCCTATGACCGTTTCAGGCTTTGACTTCGTGATGCTTTTACGCAGGCTGTTCTCGAGGTTTTAAAGAAAAAGATTTATATTCCTGTGAAACTTGTTAATTGCGTATATATTTTTGTTTAATTATCAAAAAAATTCTGAATTTTAAGTTTAAATATCAAAGTTTTATTAATGGATTTAATCATAAAGCTTTGTTTGATTATTGTTTAATCTTCTAACTTTTATTTGATTTGTGATTTTACTCTTTTGTTTTTATCTTTTATTTGTTTAGTTGGTAAATCTTCATTTTTCTTTTAACTTTTATTTATTAAATTTCTTGTTACATATGCGTTCTTGAGATTATGATCATCTGAAATGAAGATGAACACATTATGAACATCTAAATTGAACAAACACCATATGAAAATAGCCTTCAAACACAGCTTAAACACGCATAACTCATCAGCGTTATTGAGAGACAGAAATTAAAAACCTAAAATCGGCGGGTCAATCTAAACACCTTAAAGATGATGAAAAAGGAGATTTATGTTGAATATGAAGAATCTCAAGATCATACACATGCACACCTTTTGAAGATGAGCATGAAAAGAACACCCACAAAAAATATTAGCGCTTTGAGCAAATAACACCCACAAATAAATATGAACTTCATCTATTTGAGAATTTAGCAGGGAACACCCCATCATCGATTTGAACAGAGAATACCGTCAATTTGATAAACAAACAAAAAAGAACTATCGATTGAACATCTGATTCAAAGAGAGGGGACAAGGAGAGCACCTTCATCTACATCGATCTTGAAACAAATCAGCAAAAACACACACTCGAGACACAACATGTCACCGTGATCATTCTTGAGATTTTCTTATTTCTTCGCCTATCGCGCTCAAAGTTCAAAATGAGAAGCCCCTGTGGCATTATCTTCAAATCGAGAAGTTCAACTTTCAAATCGAGATCCAGCCTTCAAATTCAAAAGCCTTTAAACCGAGAAGTACAACCTTCAATAGTCGTGAGTCAATTTCATCCTCATGAACCCACATATCGATTTCATTCAATAAATGGCGAGGGAGTGCCGATTTCATAAATGGAGAGAGATAGGAAGAGGAGTGGATACATATGGTAATAAGGGTGTTTGGGTAAGATTTGATAGATGTTTGGGATAGTTTAACCTTGTTACTAAATATTAGGGGGTGTTTGGTTAAAGCTAACCTATTATATCGGGTAAAATGACTAAATTATCGGATAAATGAAACTTTATGATTATTTCATTGAAAAAAACTTTAAGGATTAAACCGAAAGGTAATGAAAACTATTATGATTAAACTATTTTTAACCCTTTTTATAAATCTAAAAGTTACATTAATATCCTTCTAAACTTTTGAGACTCTCTTATGTATCCAAATACTAAATTAGTCATAATTAAATCATCTAAAAATTAAAAAAATATATTATCTCTATATTCATTTATATCCAAAATTCCTAAAATGCCCTTATTTTGAATCTCCAAAAAAATTTCTTGGAAAATTCAAATTATCTCTAAATTCATTTCCCTTGTGAATCCTTCGATATGCGTAAGATCCTCCAAATTCATTTTTTTGGTTTTTATTCCAAATCCTCCGTAAACGACTTGATGGGGTACTTTAAATTCGAATAATTGAAGAGCGAAGTGATATATTGCACCTTAATGAAGTGGATTTCGAAGATCAAATGAGGGGCTTTAAATTTGAAGGTAATCGGCAGACATAAGGTTATTTAATGTTTTCATTTTTGTTGTGGTACATTTTCTTCTTCCATTCGTACCCAAATTATTAAAGAATGTAGATTAGAATTTAGTATAGATATGTTAGTGCTCGTTAGGGTTTTTCTTGTACCCTTTGTACTCTATAAATAATTATTAATGTAATACAAAATACTTGCGGGATTTTATTATTCTACATGGTACCAGAGTCTTAGAGTGTAGGTTCCATGGTATCAAGTATCAATCAAATAACGAAGCAATCAATACACAATGATGAAGTTCTTGAAGGTATAAAAGATATGTACGTGAGATAGCAATATACGGCCAAGAACCATAGTCAATGATCAAAATGAAAGCTTCAAATTAGAATAGGGTTTACAAACTTGTATTTATACCCCTTGTGTATTTATATAATGAACCCTAAAATATTAATAATGTCATATTGACTCTAAACTATAATAAACTTCACTATATTATATTGAACACAATAAACAAGGATCTAACAATCTTCCTCTTTGTGTTCAATTTACAATTAAGCATAATAACGAAAATAATCTTTTTAAGCACCAAACAATCTACCTGTTTAGAATATGCAGAGATACTTTTTCTTTCTGCAATTAACATTAGGAAATCGTTCTTTGAAGTTTTGAGTCTTCGCGAGATCTTCAAAGACTCGTCAGCAGTGATCAGGTTATTTATCAGAGATTGCAGTAGAAGCCTCGGGCTTATCAGAATTTACAACCATGATCATCTCTTTTATCTTCACAGAAACAATCTTGAGCATTACACACGAATAATCTCTCTTGATTAAGCACAGATGTTGCTCGAGGATTAGATTGGTTGTTTTAGCACCTTTGAAAATTTCTATAAACAAAATTTACTTTCCCTCGAAAGTAGCTCAAGATCTTTAACACTAAAATCTGAAAAAAAAAATAGAACATTACTCCCTTTCAAATCTGCAAACAGTTGTCTTCTTCTCTTTAAAACTTTGTCAGTTGTTCTTGTTTAGTCTTTTTAAGAAATAAAGAATCTCATTTCCTCAAAATGTAAGAAACGGCTGAAAATGAAAATTTTAAGACACACTGCACTTGATGTACTAGCTCCCCCTTGACATGATATCATCCTCAACATATGAATTATTATATCTTCAGTGGCAGACTCTTGATGAACTTTCTCAAAATCGAGTAAATTATCTTTAATAAACTTGATTCTCCCCCTCATGATGGTCAAGATCCATCATGATCATCATGCACTTGTAAATTGACTTTAGCTTGATTTTAGCATGACTATAAAAAATATATGACAATTAACGCATCTGTTGTAACACCGAGATCACATAGATTTCCCGTTAACACCTCGATTTAAATAAACTGAGTGACCTACATTTAGCGTTGGCATGATATTAGCACTAGTAGGATTTCCATCTATCACTGTAAATATCATAAAGATATTATTCAAGATGTTCCGGCACTGTCACAAAAACAGACAAATGATTCCATAAGTGTCCTAGAAGAAAATGATATAACAATTTGCTCTAGACTCAATAAGTGCACGAAAGAAGTCGGGTACCGGAGTAGTTGTCCTCCTATTTTCAATATCAACAATCTCCAAATGAGATGTTAATAGTGTATGTGATAAATCTCC